>JAUELU010000029.1:14165915-14178431 GCA_032357145.1 Evasterias troschelii | reverse complement strand
TTTTCAGACCTTTTAAATTTATTTTGTTAACGACCTTTTGTCCATTACGTAACTTAAGGACCTTATAGTTCTGAGCCAAAGACATACACATGGTGTTACCGCAAACCAAATACAAATTGATACCTCACCATGCAATGCCTCAAATCTCATTTAGACTGGTACCCTTTCTTTAGGTTTGTTCACTGGACTCAACATAATTATGACAAATACTGACTGTATGGCAATGAACGAAAACTATCCAACAAAATACAGCAACGTCGTCTGAGACTAGCAGAACACTCATACAGAAACACCAAGGAACCTGTCTCTCAGCTTATCACCTGGTCACCAAAACATGGAAGGAGAAATACAGGAAGACAGAAGCTCAGCTGTACAGACGTGGTTGTCAGGGACATCAGGATGCTTCCAACTGATCTCCCCAACATCAATGGGCAAGTCTCAAAATAATTTAGACCTCGGATGACTACAGTGTGTGAGACAGAGAGGTATGCTCAATGCATGAGCTAGTGGCATAACTGCCGAGTAATCAGCATCACTGACTGTGGTCAGTTGTTGGAATTGGAGACCATTCCATTGTGGCCATGGTTGGGGGCTCACCAAGGACATTGCAGGGCCCCTTAACCAAGATTTCTGAAATTTTGAGAATATTGTTGTCACAATGAAATCATGACTGAACCCAGTTTTGACAACAGACATCATAAAATGCATTGGGATTTTTTGTTTTCTTTCGAGAAAGTGTGGAATGCATTGATCGTGAATCGGCCAACCCTTGGCCATTAGCCATGGCCAATAATTGCCATAGTATGCTGGAAACTCAGAATTACCTCCCATTATGCCAAATACAATGATAAACAATGTTGGTAGCAACTTGTTTTTGTAAAAACGGATTTGTGCGCTACAAAAAATCCGGAGGTCAAATTTGTTTTTTAAATCCGGAAACCTTGACAAAAATAGGGACAAATCTCATCCCTGCTTTTATTAATCACAAACACCCATGATCAGGGCCCAAATTCATAGAGCTGCTTAGCGGCCGATTCTGTGCTTACTGAACGAGTTTCTATTTCACAGCGCTGCTAACCGTAAGCACACGAAAAGGCATGCTAACCTCCCAGTGCTTACTGCATGAAAATGAATGACGTAACAAAGCAAACACATGCTGAACACACAAGATGACTGCCTTATTTTCTTGCTAACCTGTGAAATACGCTTATGCTGAAGCAAATCTTTCTGCTACAGTTAGCACAAATATTTGCTTACCGTTAAGCAGCGCTATGAAATTGGGATCTGGACTTACCCTGGCGATGTGTCCTCAGGGTACATCACCACTGTCCCTCCAGACTTGCTCATACTCTCCTCCTGCAACAAGCCCTTCTTGAGGGCGTCCTTGTACGGGATGCGCAGCTCGGTGGAGTAGGCATTCTTATACTTGGCCAGTTTGTTTTTTGAGATTGATCTCTCGATGTTCAGGAGTAACATTGCCCACTGGAGGAAAAGAATGGACAAACCAACAAATTTTTTAAGACATCTGCTCTAGCAATGCAAAGGTTGTGGGTTCGAATCCCACCTGAGTGATTTGCCTGTGGATTTTTTCACAGAACTCGGGAGAGTACAGAGTATACAGTGCTTAATACACATCGTGTAGGGTAAAAAAAAACCATTATATTCATTATCCCCGATGCAAAAATTTACATCTATTAAATTTTTTCTTTAGTAATCCTCCAAATGTATCCTTTGGTAAGTTGTCAAATAGACCCTTCCCACGAAAATATGCAAATTGAGCATTGCGCGAGCGCACTAACAATTTGGTTGGCAAAATGATGGAGCATCGCACCTTTTTGTGTAGGACTGATGGCGGCGTGACACAGACGCCTTTGTGCGCCTGCTTAGTGCACATTTTTATGGCATTTGCCAACCAATAGTGTCTGTACGCATGCATGAATGTAATTAGCATATTTCATGGGAAGGGTCTATTGCAGAGGATTGGGTATTGTATACTGTAGACTGTAGTTCATCCCTTGATTTTTTATGTGATCTTTCTGCCCCCGATCTCTCTTTTCGTCTCTTTTCACTTAACTGCTTCTGTTACACCTGTACACTTGTTTATGTGTGTTGTGTTGTCTTTAGAGAGACTCTGCTAGGGTCGAAACGTCAGGCCAACAACGTTATTTTGCACAAAAATGGGATTTGAGGCATTGCATGGTGAGGCATTGCATGGTGAGGCATTGCATGGTGAGGCATTGCATGGTGAGGCATTGCACGGTGAGGCATCAATGTGTATTTGGTTTGCGGTATCACCAAGTGTCCATCTTCTTGCTAGGTAGATTTCGTTCTTTGAGAACTTGACTTGCTATTTATTCTAGTGCCGCAGAGTAGATTATTCGAAATTCGGGAGACTTCGGAGTTCTGAAAAGAACTGTCCTGCTTATTAACTACTACCTGGGCGGGAGATAGGAAATCGGCCGGGACTACTATTTTTGCTTTGTGGATCGAGGGGACTTCTCATTATTAACTACACTGCCACAGAGCGAGTTCTACATTGGTCTCAAGGTTTTGACTAGCTTGCTCTAGTCATTATCAGGAAAATGTGATTGCAAGTAAAAAAGTTCATCAAAGACCAAAGTAGTGTTTCAACAGTACAAAACTTACCTGTCTCTTCCATTCCATCTTGGATCTCACCTCCACCTGCTGGTAGGTCTTGGCCATCATGGCAACCAGCATGTTGACGAGTAACCATGGCAACAGCAACATGAATATAAAGAAAAGGGTTCTGGACAGCCATCCGATGCGAGAATGATCAAAAACTTCATACTGTATTAGAAAAATGTAAAACAACAAATGGTTTATTATTTTTAAGTGAGGCACTTTTTATGCATGCTTTACTCTAACCTGTTTGAAAGTGTGAAAATACTCCAGTATGAGGCCGTGTCCGAATCGTTTACTATGGCTACCGCTATGGCTAGATCCCCCCACGTTATCATGCGTTGAAGTGTACAACACCCTTAGCAACCGTCGCAGCCGCAGACGCAGCAGCCAATTCGGATACAGACCAGAACTTGGTATTGAGAGTGTTGTGACATGGAGGGACCAGTTTTCTTTGGTCACATGGCTGCTGGACTCCATTTTGGGTCTAAATGCAGCATCAACCAAATGTGCAGTCTAGTCTGGCACCCAGTGTGCGCACATGCTTTTTCTTTTTTACCGAAAATGGCTTCTGATTGCAAGTTGTCGCAACTCTCTCAATCACAGCTCTGATCCGGCCTAAGCCACGCCCACTTCACACAATCTGGCTCCACTGATTATCAGTAACCCATAGGAATTCATTGAGCTAGTTTTCCTTTGAGGATTTTTGTAAGAAAAGTTTAATAATTGGGCATGGCTTTCACATAATACGTTTTTAAAAGACTAACAAGTTTCTACCAATAGAAATGCTTTTAATTGTGGTTTATTGGTGGGGGTCTTCACACGTTGTTTTTATTACCTTGACTGCACTTCAGATATTTACAAATCCTGGGCTCGATTTCACAAAGCACTAGTTGGTAAAATAACAAGCCTGTGAAAATTTGGACTCAATTTGTCATTGAAGTTTCAAGAAAATGATGAAAGAAAAACACCCACCCCCGTTGTACAAATTAGTGTGCTTTCAGATAGGAATAAAAGGCTTCTGGCCAGAAGTCTTTTAATATTTTAGTGAGAAATTACGTCTTTCTCAAAAACTACGTTGCTTCAGAGGGAGTTGTTTCTCACAATGTTTTATACTATCAACAGCTCTCCGTTGATAGTTACCAAGTTAGTTTTTATGCTAATATATATTTTGAGTTATTACCAAACGTGTACAGTGCCTTTAAGATGAGTTGTCAGTATTACCATAGTGACTTGTATTGTGACATCAAACTTTGCTTAGTAATTAGGATTGATTCGCAGTTAATATCAATCTTAACTCTTTGTGAAATCGAGCCCTGGACTTGTCATCAAAATCTTTACAAAATTTCTTTTTCAGAAACCTTCCCCCTTTCCACCAAGCTTCTTGAGAAACAATTAATGCTACACCAAACCCTTAAAAACTTACAGGAAAGTCACCGAACGCCATAAGGAAAGACATCATGAAGGACCCATACCACGTCTCAAATTCACTTGAAGTCCCAGTAGGTACTCCTTTAAATAGGTAGAAAAAAGCTGCCAAGAAAAGATGTCAAACAGATATTTAAAAAAAAGGTGAATCAAAGGTGGATGGGAAGCCTTTGGAAGGTACAGCACCATCATGAAAGGCAACCTCCCAGCATGCCTGACAAGAAAAGTGTATAACTGGCAGTGTTGTTGACTCGAGTCGGTGACTTGGACTCAAGTCAGACTCGAGTCGCCAATTTCATTGACTTGCGACTTGACTTGAGCAAAAATGACTTGTGACTTGACTTGACTTGAGCAAAAATTTGACTTGTGACTTGACGTGACTTGAGCAAAAATGACTTGTGACTTGACTTGAGCAAAGATGACTTGCGACTTGACTTGACTTAAGAAAAAATGACTTGGTTACAACACTTATAACTGGTGCATCCTCCCTGCAATTTCCTACACACACACACAGTACACACACAGCTGAAACCTGCACACCAACATCAAAAATTGAAAGAAAACTAGAAAAAGGTCAATATATATGGCAAGAAGTACACTAAAGATGTACAAGGATAGAAAAATAAACAAATGGACAAAAGAACAGATTAAAGTAAAGGACATCTTAGAAACATTAAAAAACAGAAAATTGGAGCTTGGCGGGACACATAAGCCATTAGAACAGACAGCCGTTGGAGCTCAGCAATCAATTACTGATTGCAACAAGCTGCAACAATACTGGGGCACAGTCGATTGGTACCAACAAGTAGAAACTAGAGACATTTGGAGATATCATAATGAGGCCTTTATCCTGCAGTGGATTGACATTGGCCTAAATATTAAAATCAAAATCAAATCGCTTTTCATAAAATAATCTTTGTACAAGATGACATCATACAGGTCCTTTCATTCTTTTGGCGAGACCAAAAATCAGGAAGCCGTCTGTGCAAGGCATCCCCTTAGGCTTGGAATTACACAGTAGGCCACAGAGAACACTTCCTCCGTTGCCCTGTTTGCGCTATTTTGGGAGTCAAAGTCCACCTTTGTTCAGGCCTGTGAACGGACCCTTAAAAAAGAGCTGAAACACTACATAATGTAAGAATAAACGTGGAACGTCAAGTGAGCGCGCGTCACAAATTTAAGCTGGTCAAATTGGGGCACCCCATTGATAAAAAAAACAACAACAAAAACAGAAAGCAAACAAAAACAAAAAAACGGATATCCGCTTTAAAGCGAAGATCTCACAAGCCTGTTTGTTGTACAGTGCAGTGTGCGCATTTCAGGGAATGGTTCAACTCCCCAAATGACAAGCATGGCAGACAGTGGCCACGTGTGGCATTGTGCAAAGGGTCAATAACTTTACCTTCTCCGAAGATGATGATGAATATGATGTAGATGATTGCAAATCGGCTGATGTCACCTTTCATCATCTTCCCAATCATGACGATCAGTGGCCCCAGCTTCTCATGGCCTCTGTGCAACAATAGAGGGCAGAAAAGATAAAATTGTCGGGCAAAGAAAATGTTAACTAAAATAAATTTTACAAGCGAGGGAGTTTAAAAGCACACAATTGCATATCCGACCGGGAGATGTAAGTGTCACGACCGGGACTCGAACCCACACTCTGCTGAACAGAAACACCAGAACTTGAGTCCGGTGCTCTTATCCCCTCGGCCACGACACGCCACAACCTTAACTTAGTCTCTCAAAAAAATGTCATCATCAGGTCATTAACTACTTCATGCCAGATAAGGTGTGTATACACTTTTCTTAACTGGCTTTTTGGATGTTTTTTTCCCGGACACGTCGGACCGGAACAACTTTGGAGAGCCCTCAATTTTGTGCAGTCAGTCAGACGGCCGACATGAAACCTGAACATTCTATTGTGTAGCAGGCACAGACATGCACCTAACATGCTACGCTTTGTTTTCCCAATGCAAAGAGGACAGAAGGCACAGAAATTTATGCTTTCCTTTTTCAAAAATTTGCAAAAAAAACCCCACAATTGAAATGGTCTGTAAACGTCATCATGACAGGACGTAAGTCTCTTTAAGAGATCAAGTTCCATCCTGTAATCGTGAGCTTGAGAGAATTTGTTAACCTACCTGTAAAAGAACAGCATGTAGGAGAAGGAGAATGGCATGATGATTATCAGCAAGATGTCCTCCATCTGACGGAGACCGAGGAACCTCAACGGGATGCATACATACAACATTAAGATGGCGCACATGAAAAGCCCTTTGAAAGGTAGAACCCACTGTATAAGAAAGAATAGTATCCAGAATAATAATAATACTGGGTTCTTATATAGCGCCTTATCACACCCAAGAGGCGTATCAAAGCGCTCAGTATTTTAATTTCCTGCAAGGTATGTGGAGCCATGTTTTAAGTATGAGACATATTCCTTACAGCACCATGTAAGGGTTTACAAGGTGCTGTGGTGCAAAATGCTGCCGATCAGACCAGGAACACCGGGGCGAACCTCTTCTTTATACGATAAGTGAACTGGGTTCTTTTATGTGCATTTACAAAGGAACTACATGTCCCATTGGAAGTGATGCAGCAATAATGGTTAAGTGTCTTGCTTAAGGACACACGTGTCACGATCAGGACTCGAACCCACACTCGGCTGATTAGAAACGCCAGGGCTTGAGTCCGGTGTTCTTATCCACACAGCCACGACACACCACAAGTAATAATCCACAAAGGAAACTGACTGGGTTAATTGTTAATAAAATTTAAAACAAAACAAAAAACAAGCCAACAACAAACAAAACAATGATAACTCTGAAGGGCCTCTAACCTCTCAACTAAATACTCACCAAGCTTTTGATATAATCCATAAGGGACCCTCTGGATCGGATTTCAATAAACTCTACAGAACTCTTAGCTACGCAGCCGATAATCACACACACTTCAGTAAAGTAACGCATCTGGAAAGATCAACAAAAAGATACTAAACTCAGTGTTATCAACATCTTACCAGAGAAAAATTGCAGGGGTCTTGCTTATACACCAGGACTCACAAACACCAGAGCTCGAGTCCAGTGTGCTGCTCAGCCATGTCAGTCACAACACTCCATGGCTCACAGGCAACTCCGGATGTCACAGACAGACAGTAGGTGGCAAGTTGCAGCTGTCTTCCTGCTATCTTTGTAATAAAAGTTTTGGGCTAATGGGAGTTACAGGTTATGAAACATGAACGGAATTATACTCACTGTTGTATAAACATCATTGCCTGATAGTAAATCTGTCTCTGGTCTCAGGTTGACGGCAATACTCAGGAGAGTCAAGTGTAAACACGCCCAAATAAACTTGAAAATGAATCGTCCCTGAAATCATATCAAAAACAAAACATTACTCATTTTATATAACGTTGAACAAAGACAAATTGACTAGCGACCTGCAAGGTGAAGCCGAGGGTGGCACTTGCTGAAATACTGAAACATTTTGCTGAAATATTGTATGAAATGCTGTCATAGTTGAGTGTTAATCAACATTTGACAAAGAAAATAAACCAACCACCTCTTATTTTGATTGCAGCAATACAAATGTGCAGAAAATCCAAGACAAATGAAAAAGTTCTTCTTCGAGTTCAATGATAAACCGTGTCACTGGGTGCATATTGTGTATTTATTAAAAACTAGAGGATTGCAAATAAATTACTCCTTAAAAAACAACGATGAATTTACCCTCTAAAGATGCTAGCCCCGATTTTCGGCTGATTTGACCCAACATTTTTTGTTATAGATTTGACAAAATTATATGCTTTCATTTCAGGTATTGCATTAAAAAAAACAGCCAATGGAAAGTGGTAGTTAATTAAAAATTTAGAAGGAATTGTTGGGATTCCTACGATAAATCACGTCCATAAGCCATGTTCAAAAAGTGTGCATGTACATGTACATCTATTTTGTGCAATGTTGCGAAAGTTTTTGTACATTTTTCATTTTGAAACAGCATCGTCTGTCAAATTTCAATCAGAGAAAAAATTCTTCAATACAAAATTATTTCAGTGAAAATCAGGCCCTTCAACTTCAAAACATGAAGCAGGCTTTACCCTTGCATATCTCTTCCATTTCTCTTGCAGCAGGTGGTTGATGACTTGCCCCTCCAGCATCTTCAGATGGCAGGGATCATCTCTTTTTATTATTGCACGCAGGGCAGAGTGCTCATCTGAGAGACAAAACGAAAATGTATCGAAACAAGAAAGTTATTATTAATATTACTGTTCGGTAATGAAACAAAGGATGATTCAAAAGTGAACTTAACTTGGAGGCCTGAGGAAACCTGTAGACAAGGGTGCTTGCAATGAATCCAGAAACACCGAGGTACACCCCTACTCTTCCAAATGAAGTGGTCTGGGTTCCTTTATGTGCACTACCTACATGTATTCTGCTAAACTGCGCCAATAAAGAATCTAAACACTTACAAATGGTCAGATATATCGCAACCTAAAATAGTATGCAGAACATTAATTAGTTAATCCGATGCACAGATCTTCTGCACATTTTGATACCTCTTTTGTTGTGCTACGATGTTGTTTGGCGGATTAATGGGTACTTGAGTGTGTAAGGTCCAATTTCAAAAGTTTACATGAGACCTACAGCTTTGTGTCCCATCAGAACAAAGCAATAATGGTTAAGTGACTTGCTCAAGGATACAAACATCGTGACCAGCCAGGCCAGGATTCGAACCCACAATCTGTGAATGGCAGAACTGGTCTCAGGAAGATTAACTAGCCCAGATTTTACACATTTACTGTCATAAATGTATATTTCTGATGTATCAATGGTAGCGAACATAGTCAGTTTATTGGCCGAATGAAGTTACGTTCACACACTCAAAAATATATCATTTACATCTTAAAAGGAAGAAATATGAGCATTTAAAACAAGTAGGTTTTACAGTTTTCTTATTGCCCACAGGGCAAGTATAGAAGTGGTGTTCTGCCTGTAGCATTTGTTTACTAGACAATGTACATGTACATCAAGCTAGTGTTAAGGTGAAATCCGAGCGTTTTTTCTGAGTCTACAGTTGGGTTGTAGGGTACCTATTGTATGCTGGTTGAATTTTCCCTACACCCTAAAGCCGTGTTCGCACTGGACTTATTTTGGGTAAACTAACCAAGCAAATGGGTAACTTACCCATTTTAAGTCCAATGCAAACAGCCCAAATGGTTAGTTTAACCGACCCACGGCAGCCCGGTTAAACTGACCAGGTCAGTTTAATCTAGCCGAATAGTCCAGTGCAAACGCGATCTGGGTAAAAGCCGCCCCGGTAAACAGCCATATCCGGTCCCTCGACCTGCTGCCACGAGTTCGTGAGGTGACACATACACGCACATGTGCTTACACGGAAGCTCGGTTGCATTCATTGCATTCTCACTGTCAAGCACCCCGGTCAAAGGTCACTGTGATAGCGCCCTTTTGTGTTTGTCTTAAGTTAGTCAGTTAGTTTCTACCGGTCGTGTCGGTTAGTTTACCCACATCATTAATCCAAGTGCGGACGCTGGTAAGTTTCACCTTTTGGAATGTTAACCATGGTTTGGGTAAAACATTAACCCAATAGGAACACGGCTTTAGAATCAATAATTTTTTCTCAAAGAACAGTATTGTAAACTGCTTAGATCACTTTATTTCAAATTTATTTATATACTTGTAAACTGCCATGAGCACAGGAAATGTGTGCTTTAGAAATAATGTTTATCACTATTATCATTACTATTAATCAAATAACAAACCAAAAGGGAAACTGACTGGGTAAATTTTAAATGATTGAACAAGGACCCCAAATTATTGTTATTAAATCACTTTCATCTTAAACAGTCAACTATACTCACTCTGATGTCCATTTACTCCAATGGTATCCAGCATGCCTAATGGGTATGCTACATAGGCCAGGTTCCCGTGTGCCCACTGGGTCTCACTGGCCAGGTCAAGTAGACTGGTGAATAGCTCGTTGCGACCCAGGCGGTAGGACAGCTCCAGCGGGGTCAGCCCTGCCTTGTTCGTGATGTGGTAGTTGGCAGGCATCTTGTTCTGACGGATAATGTGTTTGAACATCAGCTGTGGTAAAAAAGAATGATGAACACTTTAGGTCAAAGTTAAACAGTTACTGACAATCAAGGACCAATACAAAAAATTAAAATTAAAAAAACACACACAAATTTACCTTTACACAATAATTGTAACTCTTTTTTCCTGTTTTTATTTAAAAGTTTTTATCTCATGTATTTCAAGGTTTTGTTTTAATACCTCAATAAAGATGATTATCAATCAATAAATTCTTGATGTGTTTCAAACGACGATTCTCAATACAGTGCACCCTCTAATGTTCACGCTACAGAGGCTATTTTTCTCCAAAGCAGTCAACTAAGAGCAATCAATCACATTCTGAACTAAACACCCAATGGGCAGTTAGGGACCTTTAAAATCATTCACCAACCTCACAAAAAGTACCATCTTATGCTGTAAACATAAAAAAATTAAACCCTGCTACTTGGATAAACACCCCCAAAAAACTTTAAAAATAAGGGTCATGCATCATGGGGCTACGAGAAAACGTAAAAGTTGTCGACCCTTTCTCACGCAAAAATGGCCTGGGAAAAAAGTAGAGGGCGCACTGTATTTCAAATTGCGCATATTGGAAAAAACCCCACAAAACCCCCCCCAAAAACAGCACCTTCTGATTGTGAATGATGACCATGTGCACCACGGTGTTTCCAAACGAGTCCTTGGCGTTAGGGTTGACGTGCCCCTGACCAGCTCTCTTCTTTAGGCTCTCCTCAATAAGGTAGTCGTAGATCTGAGCATTTCCGACGCTGGCCGCAAACGCCAGCGGGTACTCCCCGTAGTACACCTCCCCTTCGTAGTTTGAGGGTTTGAGTTTCTGCTTGGGATCCTTGAGGTCATTTGGCCGGAAGAAACGTCCCGTGGCCCTCTGGTCCAGCTGGCTGTGGTACTGGCCGACGAGGAATCTGACCGACTCGATGTCGTTATTTACGATCGCCATGTGTAGTGCATTCTCTCCTGTAAGGAATTCAAAACTTATGGCATTTTATACCAGCTTGGACCTGGACCAATGTTGTTTTAAAAATGTCCTCAACCTGTGGTACTTGAGGTTTAGTTATTAACTATTGGACTACATGTAGGTGTCACTTCCACTGATTATAAGTTTTGTTTTCTCAACAAGTAGACACTGTTTTTAAGCTGAAATTCACACGAGACTTTCATGGTATCTGTCTTTATAAGTGTTCCTATAAATCAGCATTATGTTGACAAAAACCGATCTATGACTCTACCTTTGAAGTGTGCAAGGTTCCCTAAAGTGTTTGAATAGTTCAAGACTTGCACAGGCTATTGCCTAATAGAGAAGTACACCCCTTGATGGAACACTCACCGAAGTAATCCGACCCCTCGTAAATGTCATTGGCCAGCTGTGGGTACGCCTCCAGGAGGAAGCGGGCGATGTCGCGGTGCATCTTGGTGTTGTTGAGGTAGCATAGATGCAGTATAGTCTCGCCGACCTCGCCACGCTTGGACAGGTCCCAGCAGGCTTTGTGCTCGCTGAAGCAATTGATGGCCTGCTGCTGGTACTCATGGAACTCCTGCATCAGCTCCTGGTTGGTCATGGAGTTCAGGAACTTCCTCTGGGGAGGGAAGTGGAAGAAGTGGAAGAGGCCTTTTTATCAAAGTTGTCAAGAGAATGATGTTTTCGAAGAGAGGCACTAAGATCAAATTCAGAATTGTGATGCACTCATTTTCCAGTAGAGTTCTTATAAAAGCGGACGAAATATAAGTCTGTAATATAGAATTAGCTCTTGCAAACTGCTTACCCACCAAAAGAACCTATGGCATAAATGTAAACAAATAAATAGTTGATGGCCTGACATTCAACCCTGGCACAGACTTTCTCAAAGTCTAAACGACAACACAATGTACATAAACAGATATACTGGCAAAACAGAAGAAGTCAAAAGTAAAGAAGTCAAAAGAGAAAGAGAGAGAAGGAGGCAAAAACCACACATAAAAAGTAATTGATGACACATTTCAAAAATATTGCTATGTACTTTTTATTCAATGGGAAATATTTCAGTTCATTTCTGAATTTTTGTGCAACCAAACGCTGTTAAAAGTAACCTTTGGTCGAATGAAAAAATCCTGTGTGGAAAGTACACACCCATCCTTTGTTTACATCATGTTTTAAAAAAAATAAAAATAAAAATTTACAAAGTTAGTTGTGGTTGCTCATTTAAAGGCACTGTACACATTTGGTAATTACTCAAAATATATATTAGCATAAAAACTTACTTGGTAACGAGAAATGGAGAGCTGTTGATAGTACAAAACATTGTGAGAAACGACTCCCTCTGAAGTAACGTAGTTTTTGAGAAAGAGGTAATTTCTC
>JAUELU010000029.1:13994625-14006229 GCA_032357145.1 Evasterias troschelii | reverse complement strand
TGACCAATTGAGCTCAAATTTTCACAGGTTTGTTATTTCATGTATATGGTTGATTACACAAAACATGAACACTGTCTGTGATTATTGTGTCAGCTATACCAATCCTGTATAATACCTTTAAAAGGGGTATATTCATCAAATTGTCGCATTCACTAATTTTCACCAAATTAAGATCTGCAGAGGACGATAAAACTATTATACAGAAAATGTTGTAAAAATACCGACTTTTCATATCATTTTCCACGCATCCCTATTTGTATCAAAAAAGGATAGAACGAAATGGGTGTCGGAAAGGTCAGAGTAAATATTGGTCACATCGTTTTCTTTGAACACACCATAATGTTGAAACCGAAACTGTATGGATTGTGCAAACTTCATCAACTTCGCCAGTGGTTACATTTTTCGAGAAGACGGGGTAAAACGGGGTAAGACTTTTGTCAGGGGGTTTTGTGCGCCAGTGACACATTGCACTAACGTCACGCGGCTAACTGTGTCTGCACGGTCGCCATTTTGGGAAGCAATGCGTAACGTAAACGCGCAAACTCCGCCCCCCCCTCCCCATATGCACGCTACACTGTAACACACGGGGACATTGACTACCATAATGACGCAACTAAGACTATTGTGACGATGACGTCATGTGAATTGGGTCAATATCAGGCCTGATAATTCGGGGGAAAACGATTGTTTTCGATAATTATTAACCTCGTATAACGCTGAGCCTCGTTTGGCTGAATTTCATCACAAAGAGACTTTAGCATTGGAAGTGTGCATAGATATTGACATTGACTGTTCAATATTTACTGTTCAAAATCGATTTTCACGCAGTTTTATGTTTACTCAAAATTGAATGACATACTCGACAAAAAATGCATGTAGGCCTATACTGCTTTGCTGATTTAACCTTAATTTTACTAATATTAAAGGAGAAAATATAATAATTTTTTCTGACAACTAAATTTCATTTTGTTTTCAATTTTTGGTAGGTCCCCGTCTGGCATTAAGAGCTACAGGCTCATCCAATATAAAACACCCTGAATGACTAAAATGGCCAGACTCCATCTTGGAAAAATTGCCCTGCGCAGTTTTAAGCAAACAGTTTTATTTTTAAGAGTTCTTGTGTACCCCAAATGCTCCAGGTTGAAAGTCAACAACTCAGGGGCACAATATAGGACCATTTTTTTAACATTGCATATAACACCTATGACCTTCAAATCTTTGATTTACAAGTTGCGGGGTTTACATTTAAGAGGCTCCACGCATGGGATTTCTCTTAGTCTTATAGTGTGATGCGCCCTTATGCACTATGAACGAGGTTGAGGTACACAAGTTACCTTTTAGTACCTATGCAGATGATGACCTTGTACTCAGAATGCCCGCTGAATTTGATTAGCATAGTGCACACAGAGTCAGCGCGTGCATATTTCAAAGGTTTGACACAAAACACTTTACTTCCATTGACTGCGATATAAACCGAAACCCTTTTTTTTGCGACAAACGCCTTTCCACTCTTTCCACTTTAGCAAATTAATTTCCTGTTCATTTAACACCTGCATTTCGACGCGTCGTAGATCTGATTGGGGTTGTCTATACTATGAGACGTATAAACAGTCTTTGTCAAATTGATCAGCTGTCTTGTTTGTGTGGATGGGAAAAGACTCTTTTTAAAAATTCATGGAAGAATTGTAAACTGAAAAGGGCGTTTCAGTCGTAGCTGAAAGGGTTTACTGTCAACTTCACCTGTGACTCTGGTCATTTATTCCTGTCAAATACGTCAGTGTCACCATTTGGCAACTTGAACGTTGTTTACGCTCAGAGCCGTGCTATGAAGGTTATATAAAGCATATAGAGAAAGGACAGTTGGTATGCAGACAGAATGTCCGCGGTATAAAAACACTAGAGGAATGAGTCGAAAACGTAAGGCCAGAATACAGCTTCTTATAAAGTGGAATAAACAACCACAAAATCTTCTCTCTTTTTTCGCACAAAGAACAGAACCAGACTCCCCGGCCAGATTTGGAGCCATGATCTTTTCAGACCTTTAATTCTACCGACAACGGCTGATTTTGTCGGTTGATACCTCGGTGTAAGCGTATTATTTTTCGCATCCATTCATTCAGAGCACGCGTTCCTTGCTGGCATTTTAAGTTAAAGCTCCGATGGAGCGTCTTTTATTAGGATTGCTATACTAGAGACGTGCGCCCGCGGCCTCAGTGCGGTGCAATAAAGGGAATTATTAATAGTACAATGATAATTAGTAGAATTATAGTTTAATATCCGTGACGTGCCGGTAATGCCTTTGAAGTATTACCAGTGGCTGAGCAAGGACTTTTTCGATTGGGTTGGGGGGCGGGGCAGGGTGCATGGTTTTGTCATGATAGGAGGTCAAGCTTCTTTAGTAAAGTATAAGAAACGTTTATAGGATGTTTTCAAATATTACTATATGTATAAATGAAGACATAAAGCTCACATACTTTAATTAGGATAGGCCCTTTTCTACTTTTGGGGGTTGAATTGTTTAATCTGGGGAGGAGGAACTATCCGGATTATTTCTTGAATTTAAGAGATCTTCTATTTTAGCTAAATCCTTGTACTATCGCACAAAAATTAAACAGCACCTAATAAAGAAAAATTTATTTGTGTGAATCAATTACAAACCATTATTTAAGAAAATGTCAGAAAAAGATACATATAGCTTACACCTTAGCAAGTTCCAATGCGCATGATCGGCGCGCAAAGGATTTTTCAAGTGAAAGCCGAAACCAAGCAAACAACGGCGAACTTATGGCGCGCTGATTTCAAAATAAAGGTAAACTACTTTATAAAAAAAACAAGTCATAGTTTCATGTAAGCTACAACATGGCGTCCATTTTGGCACCTTGATTGTATTTCTAACTGTGCTCGGTTTCCCAAGATGCTTTGCGGTATATTTTCAAGATGGCGCTTGTGCTTGTGGACTATAGCTCATAATTTTGTGTTTGTTTAAGTATAAGCCTCCGGATTAATGTGCTTTAAATAAATATGTGTAACCTAATTCATGACATGCCCCTTCAAGGATACATTAGACTAATACATTACACACTGTGTTGGCTAGGCTACTAAAATCTCTCCTCCCCCCCCCCCCTTTTTTTGTTTTTACATTTTTTGTTTTGCTTGATGTTGTCAATTCGGGCTTCCAATGCGTCTATCCTGGAGCCTGTCATCTTGTACCCACCCGCTGAAACACGCCTCAATGCGAATGCAGTGTAAAGGCCACGATCCCACGTCGGGCAATCTGTACACTTTGTGCCATAATTATAATGGCCCGTGGTGAAAACTCTTATAGCACTTAACTGGTAACATTCTTTGTTTCCAATGTACAACCCCGAGGCGGCTCTGAAACCCGTATGCCAAACACCTGTAACGCGTAGGAGAAAGATGTAATAATTAATACCCACCTTCACATAAACACCCGGGGTTAAAACAGATACAAAGGAAGTGTGCGGCTTGGATGTATAATTCATCCCAAAATAATGCGTGATTGAAACGGAAACAAACACAACCTGTGGAAGATTTATAGCTCAAATTTGCATTTGGTGATTTCGAAGTCGGTTTCGTGTCACTCACTCACTCGTTCTCCTAAGTATGTATGACAAGTCAAACTGGAAACAACCTCGATTTCAGGGTAATTGAAAAAAATCTTTAACCCAATTGGTAAATTTGATAAACGGATATGTCATTAACTTGCTTGATTCTGATTGGCCGCAAGGAACAAAACCCCGCCCAAAGCAAACAAATCGCTTGTTTCACAGTTCCCGGCGTCAGAAAATGTATGTTTTGTCGTTACACAAAAATTTACCTTTTCAAAATTCGTAAGCCTGTGAATAAATATTGTTTAGTGTTTAATCCTTTCATTCAAACACGGGCAATGCATCTTTAAAGGGAGTTTATACTTTGGGTAAATTTCAAAGACCAGTATCCTCACTTGGTGTATCCCAACATAAACATGAAACAACAAACGAAAGTTTAAGCTCAATCGGTCATTGCAATCGCCAGAAAAAAGTGAGGAAAAACCTTAATGTTTTCACTGTTTTCAAACATCGAGTTTCACTAATTTCTAAATTGTTTCACTAATTTCTAAAAAACTAATTCTAAAAAACTAATTCACTAATTTCTAAAAAACTACAGTACCTCAGCCGGTAATATTTCAAGGGAAGCTTTCTATCATCAATATCTTTACACCATGTAAGTTTAATGTAAATCTGTGAGCTGTTCTGCTTTGTGTTTTACCAGTAGTATAGCGACCCTTAGTAACCGGTGGCTAAATGTATTAGCAGTGGGAATTGAAGCCATATCCACAGGGCAGGGAGTTCTCTTCCCTGGTGGCTATGATGAATTTGTTTCTATTATTTATAGGTTCCATTATAGTGCACTTAATTTAACAGCCTGTAGAGTTCCAATGCATATTTATCTTTCTCTGGGCTGACTTAAAGGTATCCTATACAGAATTTATAAGGATATAAAATATCATTGTTTACTTTTATTCTGAAAGGTTCGGAGCTCACTGATTATGAAATTCCTACCATAACCAATTTTTACTTTCTGTTTTTTTTTCTTTCTGCAATATTCCCTCTGAAATAAAGTCATACTCAAGAAAACTTTATCTGAAAACCTTTTTAGAACCCGCGCAACAGCTGATTTCAGATGTTAAAACCAGAATTTACATGCTGGAAAATGTGCGTCGTGGTTTTCACTATTTTTTCCTGATTTACACGAAGGATTAAGAGCTATTTTTCACAGGTTTGTTATTTTCATGTGATGGTTGGTAACACAAAACAAGATTTGAGACTAATTTGTCAGCACTAACAATCATGCATATTACCTTAAAGGGACACGTTGCCTTGGATCGGACGAGTTGGTCTATAAAAAACGTTTGTAACCGTTTGTTATGAAATGCATATGGTTAGAAAGATGTTGTAAAAGTAGAATACAATGATCTACACTAATATGCCTCGAAATTGCGTGGTTTTCCTTTTACATCGTCAACTCACACGGTCGGCCATTGGGAGTCAAATTTTTTACTCCACAAAATGGCCGACCGTGTTAGTTCGCAAAGTAAAAGGAAAACCACGTAATTTAGAGGCATATTTGTGTGGATCATTGTATTCTACTTTTAAAACATCTTTCTAACCATATGCATTTTATAAAAAACGGTAAAAAAACGCTTTTTATAGACCAACTCCTCCGATCCAAGGCAGCGTGTCCCTTTAAACTACATACGTCGCATTCGTCTTGTTTCGGGCTACCTTGTAGAGATTATAGATTTTTCTTTGGGTTATGTGATGGGTATTAATTTCTATTACTTCCATATTATGTAGAACAGTTGTATTCCTACGTATCTCTGGGCAATATTTAAGCCTTCCATGTACAGGTTTTTACCGATATACGGGGTTATCATGTATATAAACTGGGCCACTCTTTCTAACAGCTGTGGGTCTTCAAGTTCAAACTGATTTTTCAAGAGGATTAGGGCAAGATCGAATAATATCGTACCTACTGTCTGAATCCTTACCATCTTTTGTTTAGACAGTGCCAACTGCTGGATTTACATATATTGAAAGCCCTGGCTGAAGTTGTTTTTCTTCATTGCATCTCTGATGAAGTAGTCAAGTTACATATAAAAGCATCATGTAAATATTTCTTACGTGGATATAATCAAAGTGCTACAATTTATTTTCCTCTGCAATACACGGATCCATTAAGCCCCGCCCATTTTTCATTGACCAATCACAGCCGCGAAATCTGAGCCGTTTGGTGATCTTTGCTCTAATGGTGATCAGGTTTCGTGGCTGTGATTGGTCAACTCGTAAGGAGGCAGGGCTTAATGGATTGGTCTATTACTGGACTAACACGGTTGACCAACACTTTAAATTCACTTTTATGATGCACGCATTTTCGACAGAGTCCTTGTAAAAGAGTTCCAAAGAGAAATGTTAATAAATCAATGCTTTTTTTGATTGAACTATCAGTCAGGAATAAACTTAAAATTTCCCGTACAAAAATGAAAAACCGACCCACAGCAAGCATAGTCGAAACGTTGAGACCTGTATTAAGAACTCACTCCGCGGCAGTGTAGTTAATAACGAGCGAATAACTACTCCGCGGCAGTAGAATAAATAGCAAGACAAGTTCTCAAAGAACAAAATCTACCTGACACAGGCGCAGATCCGGGGGGCAGGGGGCACGTGCCCCCGGGTTAAACTGAATTTTTTTTTTTTTTTTTTTTTTTTACTATCTGCCTGCTTAAAAATTAGCCACAAGGTTATTGTGTATGTGTTGTCTTTTCCCCCAGTGGCAGAATGGATTTCTTTTTCATCCTATGCCTATCAAATTTGTTTCTTTCTGCCAAAATGAATCTTTCATGTTATGCCACTGTAATTGCTAAGATTTGCACGATAACATTTTTAAGCGTTTGAAACCTGACGTGCCAATATGTCATGGCATGTCGTTCTGGCATTCAAGTGTAAAGACTACACTAAGCTTGAACTATATTTTTTGAATGAATATGCATGAAACCAGATATTGCAGTGACCAGATCCAAACGAGAGATTTGTTGGATTAAAGATTGGTATGGATCAGAAGTGCTTAAAAAGTGTGTCTATTTCTCGGTTTCTGGCACACGGAGGCTTGATTTTTCACCCCTCAAAATGACAAAGGCTCAGAGCTTCCGGGGGCTTCTCCCCCTGGACCCCCACCGGGGCCTCACCCCTGGACCCCACCATCGATGTTACAGAAATTTTTCCTGTAAACTTAGAAGATTTATATGGTTTTGGATTGAACAAAAAAAATTGACTAGAGTAGGATTTGAACATACGACCTCCGGTTTAACATGCCGGTGTGGACGGAGATTCTGTCCCCCCATATGGAGAACTGTGTACAAACTACTTTTGATAGCGCCCTCTTTTGAATCATCCCTCTCCAGCCCACGTTAATTTCCCATATGGGGGACAATATCTCGGGGGACAGATTTCCCTATGACACCGGTGCTCTACCAACTGAGCTATCTAGCCCTATGTTGGCGGTCTCCCTATTTTGTCAATACCTTTGTACGGGGGATTTATAATGGATCTGATTTCGAATAAGAGTGTCTATTTCTCTGTTTTGGGCACATGGAGGCTTATAGTTTTTCACAGTCAAAATGCCGAAAGCTCAGAGCTTCCGGGGGATTCCCCACCCTATACCAGGGCTCCGCCCCTGGACCCCAACATCGATGTTACAAAAAAGAAATCAGTATATTTAGTTGATTTATATGGATCTGATTTCCAATAAAAGTGTGTCTATATCTCTGTTTTAGGCACACTGGGAGGTTCGATTTTTCACTCCTTAAAACTGGGGCTTCACCTATGGACCCCCACCATCGATGTTACAGACAATTTTCCAGTAAATTGAGAAGCTTTATAGGCACATGGAGGCTTGATTTTTCTCCCCACAGAACACCAAAGGCTCAGAGCTTCAGGGGGCGCACCTGGTATGAGACGTCATTTGATGTTTTGGATGTTAAAACATTGGAAGGGTGTCAAAAACAATGGAATTTTGAGACGAATAAATTTGTTCAGCCAATTACCGTAAGGACTAGTAGGTCGACTAATAAAAGGTTCGAACAATCTGCCACGTTGAGTTCTTCTTTTAATAACAGACCCGAAATACCATCTAAGCATCAAAACCAAAAACCAAAAGAAAGTCTGACTAGTGTTGGCCTCCCAGCCTCGGTTTTGTAATTATGCAGTCCCGCGCGTAAAAATGTACCGTAGACCTAACGCGGGGGGCGGGGGGCGTGCGCTGCGCCAGTAACTCGGGATACTCAACTTTGACCCATATGCCTGGTAGTCAGCAGTGTGTTGGTAACAATTCTGTTTACTTTACACATACATGTACAGTGTACATGCATTTCGCTGCGGGAGCTGCACGTCGTATGTATGTACAGTATACACACAGTACATACAGAGAGAGTGCCACACCGGCCAGCCAGCAAGACAGACAACCTTGTGTGAGTGTTAAAATATTATAAACATGTAAGTTTTGTCTTAAAAGTTATGTTTTTTCTTAAAAGCCTCATGTTCACCATAATTTCAATTTTACTTTTTAGCAGTCCCTAAACTACAGTACTTAAGTTGCGTTGGGCATGCTTTTGCAACGCTCTCTAGCTAGGCCTACAGTACAGGTCAATTGACATGATTGAATGAATTTTCAAACCTACCTTGATTGAAGTTTTGAATCTTGTTTACAAAAACAGTGTCAATAACACTGCAGCCTCTCGGTATTTCCTGGTGGGTAAGAATAGATACTGCAAATATACTGTGGCCAGATCATGGTGAGAAGTGGTAATACATTTGTTATCATGTTTACAAATCAATAATTGTTAAAAAAAAGAGTAACAAACACTTACAGCAGGACGACAGTTTAGCATGGGAGGAATTAACACATCCTGTGTGATGATGAGGTAGGAGGCCTACGTACGTGTAACCTCCATGCACTAGTCTCTAAACAGTTACAGTATCCTGGTCATGCTGGTTGGTTGTAGTTATGCCCCGTTTTCTTCATTTCAAAAGTTGGTAAAAAAAAACGTACACTGCACTATCCTTGCAAAATGTAACTTGAAATGTAAGTTTGTTTTATTTTGTCCGATTTATTTATGCTTTGTTCAAAAATTGCCTGACAGGTTGCATAACATACGATTTATAAAGAATACAGTTTTATAGTCATTAGTTTCCGATCATTTTCAATGAAGTTGTACTTTGCCAACTGTGGTTTGCCATTCCTTTATTTAGCTGTTCTACCATTATAATAAATGCAATAATACTATAGCTGTTTATGGAGATAGTCATCTTGGATTACTAAATGATGCACTTTTTCCCCACTTTAATACTTTCAATCATCTTTGTGGACAGGCTCTTCTGATCACGAGTAATGGGTGAACTATAATCTAACCAAATCTTTGGACTTTTTGAGCATGTGCTACCAAATATTTTGTTGCTTGAGTTTTTATTAAACTGTTTGATATTTCTATCTGTTTTATTTATTGCTGGTGCTCCTTCTAGATTTAAATGACTGATTTTTGTAAACTCTACATTTATGCTTTTAGCCGCTGTATTGCGGTATTATGATAAACGGTAATATAATAATAATGATTTTCTTCTTGTTGCAACATTGTTTTACAGTCGATCCAGGACAACTGATGTCAAAAACACAAAGGGAATCCTGTTAATACATGTAGCTTCTAACTGACCAAATTCCATTAAGTATCAAAACTGACGTCAAATTGATTATTCCACAGACCAACAGCCGGGAAAAAAAATCTATCGCAGAAAGAAAAATACAATATGTGCTCCGCGGACACCATGAAAATGCAGACAATAAATCTAATCCATGCACCCAGTAAAGTTTGTTTTGTCTGCCAAAAGCTCACCGATTTAGGGAGCAAAATTTCCACAAACCGGGGTCACCTTGACATACAAGAGACTTTGAGGAAGTACATTAGCCTAGACGTTCTTGGCGGTTGGATGTGTCGCTCTTGCAAAAGGAGATTGCATGGGATCAAGAGTAAGGTGGATAAGTTTAGAAAGTCTGTCCTGGACGCTCAGCGCCAGTTTCGACAGCAGGAACTTGGCAAGACCACCATACCAGCAGATGGAACCCTCCATAAGAATAATCAGAATACCGGCATCAGAAAGGTACGACTTAAACTATGGGTCAGTCCTGTAGGGAGAAGGTTTGATCAAGGATTAAAATTTCACCCAAATAGCCTGTTGATTCTTTGACCCTGTATCTCAAAAGCACTACTTTAGTCAATGCTTATCAAACATCAATGTAACTTATGAATCATAGGATTCTAAAGAAATTGTGTCCAAACTAGGTTCTTAAACCTCCATTTGTGCAAGGAAGAAGTCAGTAAATCTTGCAAAGTTTAACGCCCTGTTAATTCAGCAGCTTTAACTTGAGACCTTTCTTTATGTAGAGCTGCCAACTCTCTCTGACTCTGCAGAAAGTCCCCTCTTAAGAATAAACCTTAAGTGCCTTGAGGATAAACAAATTGTCTTGGTTGGTTTTACTTTTAGACTAGTGTGATATAATCACTGTTTACTCTAATGTGTACTCAATGTGTACTTACTTTATAGACCCATCGCACAATTTGGAACGGAAGTTGAACGTGATGCGTGCCCTTCCATTTTGGGAGTCAACTCTATGATTCTCGTGTACATTTTGACTCCCAAAATGGAAGGTCACACATCATGTTCGAGCGTGCGTTCTGCGTTGTGCAATGGGTCACAATGCATTCGATGTACACTCAATGTGTACTGGGTGTATACTTGAAGTAGACTCAGTGTAATCTTTCTTAGTGTGTAGGCTACTTGATGAGTCGACGTATACTCAGTAAATACTTGGTGTATATTCAGTGTACACTGGATGTATGCACAGCTGAGTGTATACTTGCTGTAAACTCAATATATACCTATTGTTCTGTATCGACAGCAGACCTTGCATACCAATTTTATCATGTTTATACTCATGAAAAGCTTATCACTATTATTTTTTGCTACATTCAGAATCTGGAGATCTTTGTTCTCACTGAAAAAAGTTCTACTACTGGGCTGAAAGGCTCGATGGTCAAAGCAAAACAACCCCAGCAGAAACCAGTGTTCAGAACCATCTTGCCCAAGTCTATGCCAGGCACACTGGCTCCCAAGCAAGAGGACTCTGCTCAGCAAGCAGACAAAGACCCCGGTACAGGTTCAACTGGCCAGATTGCCGAGTGTCCGCCCGCAGAAGATGAACCTAGTAATGCTGTAGATCATTCCTATGCCGTCAGAAAGGGTCAAACAAAAGAAGTGATCCTACCAAAAGAGGTCAAATTGTTACAGGGAGTGCTGGCGAGAACTCCAACCCTTATAGACAGGGCACAGTTGCGTTGTCTACTGAGTGCTGTGCAAAGTCAATCAACGGACATCATTGTCACTGAACTTTTGAGAATCCCTGCTCTGCGAGAGAACATACTTGGTGTATTGTCTGATCAACTCGGCAGTCGCCCGGGCATGCAGAGGGGGAACAAGATCGGGGAAACGTCCGTGTTGATGCTGAATGATTTCATGGACTTAAAGATGCATTCGTGGGAGGACATCATTTGTGAGTTTATCAAAAAGTACCCGGAGCTGGTGGAGATCCTCCTGAAGATCATGCTTAGTCCTGAGGCTCGCAAGTGCGCCACGAAAATCCAGCAGGTAATTCCTAAGTTGGCTACTGTGTATGGGATTGTGCTGCAACACCGCAACCATGAGCTGAGTCGCGTCCAACGTCTGGTCGGTTGCCTCTTTGCGGACAATACCGTGGAGCAAAAGGTAAATATTACTGAGCTCACTGAGATCCAACAAGTGGAGCAGGTTGTTTGGTTCTTGTTGGAACTTGGCAGAGCTTAGCGGTTCAAACTTTGTTCAAGCTAATGAACCCTTTTCAGGGGCTCCTCACTTAAATTTTACACCAAATGACAGGCCTGTATGCTTCGTTCTAGAAAGGGAAAGGGCAACAAGGCATTCTCTCCTCGGTAAAGGGCACCCTATGAGGAAATTGTAA
>JAUELU010000029.1:13795571-13805710 GCA_032357145.1 Evasterias troschelii | reverse complement strand
ACATTGGGATTGACGTGCCGATGCTCTACCGATTGAGCTATCAAGCCCTACATTGGCTGTCTCCCTATTTTGTCAATATTTGTTTGGGGGGTGCCAGTCAGAAGTCATACAACCTTATAATGCCATATAGCCGGGGATCATGCCCAGGTTTACGATACAACCTGGGAAGTGACAATAAGTGGATCACGATACAACTCAACTCATTTGCCTGTAGTGATGCAAAAGGATTCCATCTACTGTAAATGTCGCTACAGATCTTGCTTTACATCTTCCAGAACTCTCAGAAGGGTATCAAGCAAGATGACAAAGCAGCGTTAACAGTGACCATTTAAACTGTTTGTCACTTGTTACAATTTCACAATCTATACCCTGGGATACAGTTAGCCTCTCCCTTGAAATGTGCCAACTACACTCACGTATGCGTACAGACACTGTGGGTTGGCAGACGCCATAGAGTTGTGCACAAGGCCTCCATCAGCCCCATACAAAAAGGCGCAATGTTCCCTGAATTTGCCACACGCTTGATGTGCAATTTACATATTTCACAGGAAAGGTCTATTGTCCTTGGATATATTGTGCGCGATAAGCCAGTGTTGCCGGCCGGCAATAATGTGAATGCGTGAGTCGGACTGAATTTTCTAAAGCTCTGGGATACATTGGGTTGTCTTTTTTTTTCTGTCTTTGTTGGGTTTTTTCATGTACTGTGCCAACTTATTTTATGTATTTGAGTGGTAGAGTTGACTATCAGTCACAAGGAATGTCTTTATTGGTGATGGGTTTTATACAAACGAAATATATCTTAGGATGATGGAAAACAGACTCTACCCCCTCCCCAAAAATTAGTACAACATCAATAATAATTTTTACAAATTAAAGTTTACTTTTCTGGGAAATGCTGTGGTGGCGCAAGGTAAAAAGGGTATGCCCTGGGAAAAATGAAATTTGTAGAGTTGTTAGACCATTGTCGTTTCTTCAAGAAAGGAGATACTTCCATGGTGCTACTGCCAAGTATGCTTGGGCGGTTCCTCCGGCTACCCGGTTCTACCCGGTTCTACCCAATTCCAAATTGAAAACTGAACCCGCAGGTTCACTTTTCTGTGGAATAGGGTAGATTCAGATTTGCTCAATTGTGTTTGTTGGCTCGAGACTGGAACGGCTTATGTTTTTATATTGAAATTAATGGAACCGGGTCCAACTTAGAACAGAATCTTTTATTCAGAACCATAAACGAGTTTGAAATTGCTGGAATTGCCCAAGCTTACCTTTTAGTCACAAATGCAAATGTGATTGTAAAGCAAACTCAAAGATAAAGTAAAGTTAAATTACCACAGGTATATTGGTTGTGTGTTATGTTTTGGGGAAACAAAAAGATTGAATATTAATTTACTCTGCCAAAACACTGATAAATGTACTTGCCTTTAGATGAGGTGTCTTTTGCTTCTAAAAAGTTATCAAATAAAATAAAATAAAGGAATAGAAAACGTTTTATAGCAGACACCAAAGCAATTAACAATTAAGTAATGGCAGGCATTAACTCTTTCGCTAAATTATTTATTATGCAGCTCCTTTGTTCAAAGCCTTGTAACTTCCTCATTTTATGTTATAATTATAAGATGTTTGATACTAAAATAAACCTTGCAACAAAGGCTTTCTATCGCAATTAGCCCCGCCGTAGTGAAAGAGTATAGTTAGATATTTCTTCCGAAAGTCTGACACCGTTTTTTACTCTTTTTTGTCTATATTGCCCATTTTCAACGAAGCTGACTGCTTATGTTTGGGACTGATTACTGAAAGCAAATCGTGCTGCACATGCTGGCTGGAAATATTAACGTGTAGTTGGGGCTGTATGCCTAAAAATGCTCAAGTATAAATCTTAAGCTAGGTACATGTACATTTACTTGGCCATTTGCAAATCAAGCTGCGTCCGAATTGTACGGCTATAGCTACGATTATGGCTGTTGGCTATCGCAACAACATTGTAGAATAGGCCTGTACAGCATTCTGACCATAGCCGATAGCCATTAACTCGGATACGGCCTGAAACTCACACCCCTGAGGTAAATGGTGCTGGCTTTGTATGGAATGTGGTAAAAACACAAATGACGAATATTTGTTACAGTGTAATACGATGTATTAGTCACCCTGTTGTCACAGCCAAAGGTGTTACAGCTTAAGACCAAACTATTCACTATGAATATATCAATGTCAGAACAAGAGGCATCAAGACCACGCTTCACTTTTTTGATGGGACATTTCCTAACCTGTGAATTGTCCACCATGATATCGCAGCCAGGAGAGAAGATTGCAGTGGATACCATAGGCGAGTTCATGGCCCAAGACAGAGCACTTCAGAATATGGAGACTCAGCTGAACAGTCCTGCAGACCGCTGAGGTTGTGGCCCCTAGAGGCCACTATGGCCTCCGTTGGAGGCCGCATTGTGGTGGCCCCTTGGGAAGAGCTCCCAAAGCAGGAAGTGGAGTGAGTGGTGTTCGATAATGATGTTGGTGTTGGTGGAACTATGGTGGTGTTGTTTGTCATGAATCTGGTTACGATATATACGGTGATTATGACTGTGAGGAGAGCAGTGGTGATGGCTTTGATAATGATGATTGCGTCGATTTACATAATGATGCCAGAGCAGGCCTTGAGCTTTGTTTGTGACGATGCATAGCAAATTTCCATTGGTTATTGGTACTTCAATAAGGAAAAATTACTTTTTGTATTGCAACTTTACAAAGGGCACCTTTGCAAAAGGAAGGGGCACCTGGGGCAGTTGCTGTCATTGCCTTAGAGTGATAAACGCAGAGTCTTCATCAAGGAACTTGATGCTTCAAGCAAGTCTGGCAGTCTAAATCTACTATCACAAAGAACCTGTAAGCAAGGCTCGTCCATCAGAGTGGTTTCTGAAGGGAGTAAACTCTTCATCAAGGAACTGGATGCTTCAAGCAAGTCTGGCAGTCTAAATCTACTTCACAAAGAACCTAGAGGGGGCTGTTCATTAAGACTTGGTAGTCCTTTAGACCTCAAGTTTACATTCTGGATTGCATTTGGTCTTGCCAAGAACATCAAGGTTAGAGAATAGACCCCTTGCATTGCTCGCCATCGCTGAGGTCAAACAATGGAATTATGCGCACATCTTTCAGCCAATCATAGGTCATTTATTAGACCTATTTGTATAATGACCCCCATTCACCTGCTGTCATCATCACATCAATTACGGGAGCCACTGACTGATACAAATGCTGTTTTAGAAAACCTACAGAAGTAGACGGCCTTCTCCACAAAGAATCTTGTATGTTGCAAATTCGTTGACACATTTGACAAACTTGTACAAGATCTTGTAGTATGATGTTTTATACATTGAACAAGGTAGTGTTGCATCCATATGTCATGTGTTAGCTGTTGGTCTGTTAGTCCCCAACAGGCTTCTGTATTGTATTTGTACTTCATTTATGCAAGTGTAGAAATCGTCATTAAGATCATTTTAAAGGTAGGGTCATAGATTGGTAAAATACCCCCAAAATCAATGACCATCAAACTGACTTGGTGAGAAGCGCTGCAGCTGTTCATAGTATAAACTATTTTGTGAAGGGATTCCCTTCAAGGTAATATGGTGTGAGATAACTTTTTCACCCCAAAATATTTGAATCTGAGAAAGGAGTCATGCATGAATCGTTTTCCAGATTCCTCAGGATGCTGTTGCCAGAGATGCGTGTGGTCCCCGCTGTCACCTTGCTGAACGTCGACAACTTCGACGCTCTTGTGAAAATACTGTGACAGTTTGTATCTGTTTTCTCTCAGCAAGTAAACACTGTATTCAGCTGAAACTTTTACAAGTGACTTTTCTTGTATCTTTCTTGATAGTTTAAATCAGCATTAAGTTGACAAAAACCAATCCATGCCCCTACCTTTAACGTATAATTTGTTACAATCGGTGCTTCATCTATACTGTGCATGTTATGCCTACTCTCATCATGTCTTGCCTAATTGCATGTGGTATGGCTTTCCCTCTGAGCTTTAGAAAATTCAATCTGTTGACTCCATGCCTCCCTTCCAAACTCGTTAAACTCCTCAATTTGGCATGACAAACTTGGCCGACAAATCCTAGTTTGTTAATGTTGTTATTTGAGAAAACCCCATTTGAAAAGTAACATCAACTTACATGTACATGTAAATGTATTTTTCATTCGTAGAGTTGTGTTAAATCGTGGCCGTTGACATTTTCCAACTGAGTAAAACTCAAGTCTAAGTGAATGTTGATGCTTCTGGTAGGAAATTCTCTTGAGGCAGATTTCTGGGAATATCGGTCAAGCTTTTGAACAAAAATTACAAAATTATTGTCATGTTAGAATTTGTCTGAAGAAATTCAGTAGTTGTTGATGCAGCAGAAAGTATCATCGGAAGCAAATGTTTACACAAAAAGAATGTGTTAAATTTGCATCAGGGATAAAGAGTTTTATTGTGTTTTTCCCGACACCGGTTTCTCATTGGTACTTTTTTCCCTGAGTCCTGTTGAAAAAATCTACAGGCAAATTACAGATAGGATTTAAAATGGCCTCTAGCTACCGGTGTATTTCGGTGGTCTAGTGGTAAGACATCTGCTCTAGAATGGCATTGGTCGTGGTTTTAAGTCTCATCGAGATAAATGTGTGGATTTTGACGTGGGGGTGGGGGTGGGGGCGGGGGATTGATTGAATATACAGGATAAAAACATATTGGTAAAAACACATTACTTAAAATAACATGGACTTGATCAGGGATTCCTACTGGTCAGTTTAATGGACTAGTGAAAATGTTGGGATGATGAAAAGAAATTTGAATTTCAGCCTCGAAATAGGCTTGCAACTATTCAGCTGATTAGCTAATTTCCTCATTTTTTTAGTTTATCAGCCTTGCCATTGAAAATTGATAAACATAGTAGAACGTCTAGCTGTGCCTGGCACTTTTCTCTTTTTTCAACAAACTGCAGTTGATGAAAAAGAGTGATGCATTTTTTGTTTTTAAGAAAGGGGCACTTGTGTTGTTGGGAAAAATAGCAAAAATAAATTAAGCATTTTAAGGGGGAACAATCATAACAATTAGGACCATAAAGCCGTTTAGTTGAAATGGTCGCACACAAAAATCAAAAGATTTGACTCAAACTTACTAGTGAATTATTGAGCTATGGCCGGACTGCCTTGTATGGCATACTGGCTTGTGATCTATACCTGCTAAAGAAGTACTCTTGGATGTTTAGATCATACTGTATGCTTCATCTAGCTGCTAAGACTAGACAAGGACTTGTACTTTCCACTGCCTGTGTTTTACAAGTCAAATGCGTTCACTGAGTACAGTTCCTGAAATAGTCAGGGGCAACGATTTGTGAACTGTTTGGATAGACTCCATGCACTGACGTCATACATGACCACTGACTGCCCATTGCCTGCCATTTTGGGAGTCAACTTGCAGATGGTAGGCGTTTCACTATGTGTGCATTGCCCAAGCTGACTACCAAAATGGCACGAGCCAGATTGATCATGTGATGATCAGAGAGCATCGGGTCAATACCAAGAAGCAAGAATCATGTTATAAATCCACCTTTTTTTTTCTTTCTCTTTTCTCCACCTGTCTTGCCTCTCCTTCCCTGTTTGCCCCTGCTTCGTTGTTGCATCTGTAGCACACACCAACCATCACTAAAGAGCGAAACATTAACGGCAGGCAAGCGGCCAGTCCTGACAAACTGCACAATTCCGTGCGCTAGTGAGCCTATTTTCTCGTATGGCATGTTTGGGAGGAAACCCAGAGAGATTGAAACGGGATTATTGCAGCTCAGATGTGTTCGCTTTTGGATGAAAAATTGTTACTCTGGGAGAGACGTTCTTTGTGCCTGCTGTAGATGGGGAAAAATCACCTGTTGATTTTAGCAAAGGTTTGGACTAAAACATTCCACCTCTGATGTTGAGCCATCATGAAAAAAAAGACCAGAAAAGACCAGGCAAAAAACAAGCCAGCACCTATGAGCTTTGGACCCGTGCGACTGCCTTGCAATACAAGATAAGTTTTGCCATAATGAGTAGTATTGTTTTTCTGTCCTCCCTTGGTTGGTAAATGTCAGTTGGATTTTACCGTAGTTAACAATTTTGATGGTTAAATTACATGTTCCTCTGCATGGGTTGCTATGACCAGCTAAACAGTAACCGGTTTCCAGCCAAAGTGCCATGTGGTATTACGCTGTTTTGGCTGGTTCCCACAAAAATTTGAAGCATCTCAGTGTTGTAGACCCTTCTCACAGATGTTGCATTTCTATAGCAACCTGCTGGGAGGCTTGCCATTATGGATTGCTATACGTCAACATGTATGATACGTTGCGTTTCTTGTGTTGTGCATATGTTCACACAGTTGTAGTAGTATGATGCGTGTGCCAAGCGCGTGTGATGTGCTTGTGTGACATGTGTGTGACGTGCGTGTGTGACATGCACGTGTGACATGCGTGTGTGATGCGCATGTGTGACATGTGTGTGTGATGTGGGTGTGTGTGCATGTGTGTGACAAGCACGTGTGCGTGCTTATGTGACATTTGTGGGTGTGTGACATGCATGTGTGACATGCGTGTGTGCATATAAGTACTCTAGCGCGGTAAGCGATGAAAAAGTGACATCATCTGAGATGGGTTTATTACAAAACAGCTGTACAAAATTACACCTTGATATGAATCACTGTAGAGTGAAACAACTATTAGTTAATTGGTATGTTTTATATTCACATTATGTTCTTAGTAAGTATTTCTTTGGGATGTTGTGTTCACGTTTGTAAAGCAACAAGTTTTCAGGAATTACGTTAATTTGTTATACTATAAAATATATCACCCACATAGTTAGCTGTCTGCAGGTTTAGAATTCCTGATTCATGCAATTACTCACCATTATTATGTGCCTTTCGGAATAAAAAAAGAAATCAAATCAGTCAATCAAGCAATTAATTATTCACGTCAAGTATGAAATGTGACATGCCACTCCAAAATCAGGCACTTCTAAGAAATAGTAACAGGGCTTGATTTTTGTGTGTTAACATTGTATCCCAATTTCAAATCACAAAACAACAAAACTAAATTTTCTATTTCGTATTAATTCTGTTGACATTTTTACTGACAAAATTTGATTTAAAAAGTGAACAATATTAGCAAAGTCTGGGCGTTTTGTGATGATTATACGGAAATGAGTGGTCTTTAAAGGGTTAAAAACCAATTTATTCTTTCGATTATTTATTCTTGTCAACTAATTTTCTCAGAATATGTTGTTTGACATTGTTAACATGAAGTAATTTACATTCTTTGAGACAGAAGAGAGAAGAAGAAGAAATGGACCATATTTGATAGAAATTGATTTGGGTCCATTTCAAGATATGTTAATTTGTTTTTCTTGATAAATAACAGAGAGAAAAAAATTCAATCTGTTAAAAATGTAAGATAAATTATTTAACCAATACTATGTTATGATTTGCCATTTATTTTGCCATGATTTTAATTTAACTTCATCTTCTCAGTTATAGAGAAGTAATTTTCCTTAGATTTTCTTTATCACATTAATTTATTGAAGTATAATTGACATTTTTATTATGTAATTCTTGGATCAGCGATGGGATAAAAGTAAGATTGAAACAATTGAAAAGTGTCAAAATAATTTGAGAAAATTATTTTAACTTTTGAGTCTTTTAAAAAACATAGTGTGGATGATAAGGTTACTATTAATAGTAAACTTGCAGGTACAAACGTCAGAAATAATATGCTTCCCACTGTAGTCTCAATTTCTTTTCTTTTTGGAAAAATCATGAAATCTATGATTAAAGTCAACACAGTGTGTACATAAGTCATTCCTGGGACTCTGTAAAATATTCCTACTTTTTTTCCAAGAACAAAATATTAGCCTGAACCATGTTTCATTGGAAGATGAGCAGATTAAAGGCACTGTACATGTTTGGTAATTACTCAAAATATATATTAGCATAAAAACTTACTTGATGACGAGCAACGGATAGCTGTTGATAGTATAAAACATTGTGTGAAACGACTCCCTCTGAAGTAACAGAATTTTTGAGAAAGAGGTAATTTCTCACTAAAAAAAAAGACGTCTGAAAGCACACTAACTTGTACAACAAGGGTGTTTTTTCTTTCATCAATTTCTTGCAACTTCAATAAGCAATTGAGCCCAAATTTTCACAGGTTTGTTATTTTATGCATATGTTGGGATACACCAAGTGAGAAAACTGGTCTTTGACAATTACCAAACGTGTTCAGTGCCTTTAAACTGTTCTAAACATCAAGGCTTTACATGGCTCTTCTCAGAACAACACTCCTCCCAATAGAGTTGTGCACATGGTTGTGTACCTGCAAGTTCACTACATTGTTACCTTACTTAAACTTTTACCAATAATGATTACAGGAAGATTTTAGCTATATCTCGTTGGAGGTCAGCATCTTTCTGGTTTAGAAAAGCCTGTTTGACTAAAATAATTGCTTGGATCAAGCAACTGCAGCGTTACTTTTGGCTTTATTTTAAACGCAGGTAAATAATGTGTGTGTACAATATTTTCACCTTTATAAACTGTATAAAGTTTGTTTTCATAAGATATTAGAATTTCACTTTAGTAACCAGTTACATAAACTATCGTGGACTGTAAGGGCTAACATATATACTACTACCCAACATTTATCAAACAGAGTGCTTTGACTTACAAACAATGATTTGTATTTGACGTATTATTTTATTAGTATTAATAATAAGTATGGATTTTGAGGCTTAAATGTATGTTTTGACTTTCACAAATAAACCTCTAAAGATTACTTTTGAAGAAGACTGTGTATAGACCTTTATCACGGTGCAGCCATCTTAATTTTCTCCCATTCAACTCAATGTAATCAAACCGAGGCTGGAAGGAGAAATAGTCTGGTTCCTTTTTTAACAATGAGTATTAGCATTCATTACTGTTAAATTATACAGAGAACATTACCAAGATGGTGGCAGCATGATAAAGGTCTATACCCCTGGCATAGGCTGCTACCACTGAGGTAAAAGAATGGAAATGTGCCACGCACAAGTCTCAACCAACGATAGGTCTTCCTTTTCCCTGAGTGAGGGCGCTGTTTGTGTCCCTGCAATCACATGCAAGGGGCCGGTTTATCACTTATGACATATAACCAAGATATGAAGACCATGAACACATGTTGTACTCTAGGATGCTACACTAAATGATAACCCAATTTATAAAAAGAATATTAAGTAATAAACCACTAGGTAAATGTAAAATAATCTTGTGTTGAAAAGTTGACTTAAGCTGGATTTGAACCTTCAACCTGCAGATTGGTACCCCAGCACTCTACCAACTGAGCTATGTGGCCCCTTGAACAAAGATATTGTTATGATATGGAAACCGCCAACACTTACAGCTTCATGGCACAGTTTGTAAAGCAAATATTAATCTGGAGGTCACAGGTTCATACCCCACTCAAGCCAATTTGTCTTTGTTTAATTAAAAGTTGTTTAAAATGTGTGAGGATTTTTTTAAAATTCATAATCACTTTCAGTACTTTTTGTGCCAGGAACTGTACAAATTTTTCTCGGGAGTAGTTTGAATGTGAACATGCTGTTTTTATTTTATGAGTTTAGAATTGTTGTTTATTTAAAAAATAAAATATATTTATCTGCAGTTAAATAAAAGAACAGCAGCTGTAAAAGGATCGTAGTTTATTTTGTGTGTGTTTCTTTGTTTTCTCTTGTTTTGGTTGAGCATGAAACTAAGTGTGTGTCAGTGGCAGGTTAGGATCACAACTTATCTGCAACTTTGTGTCAGTCTTTAGTGTACACAAGATTTTCTTTTGGATAACAAGATTGATATCTTCTGATTATGTTATTAAGTAATAAACCACAAGATACTATAGATTTAAGTTTTTTTTCCAGTCAATTTGTCAATTCAAAGTTATTTTAAAATTTACCCAGTAGTTTTCCCTTGTAGTTTAATGCGTAAGATTTGAAATAAAAAGCTGCGACCCCTTAAAGGCAGTGGACACTATTGGTAATTACTCAAACTAATTTTTAGCATAAAAACTTACTTGGTAATGAGCAATAGAGAGCTGTTGATAGTATAAAACATTGTGAGAAACGGC
>JAUELU010000029.1:13698618-13712124 GCA_032357145.1 Evasterias troschelii | reverse complement strand
GTGCATATGTTGAGATACACCAAGTGAGAAGACTGGTCTTTGACAATTACCAATAGTGTCCAGTGGCTTTAAACTAAACCCAGAATACCGGTTAAGAAAAAAAATATCGCCAAAAGTAAACTTATAATATCTCTACCTCTGTTTTCGTTTTATATATTTCTTTAATTTCAGTGAAGGATACAAAAGACTTTTAGTTATAAAGTAAATCTACTGAGTAAACCGTTTTACCTTTATTATCACCCAAATTTTGAAAGATAAAAAGAATAATGTTGTCAGTCCCAAACCAAACTTAATGAACTTTAAAAACTATTTGACGAAGCTGGCAACAGTTTAATCCTTTTAGCTATTAACCACAAAGATTGTTCATCTGAGTAGGGAGAAACTGTAGATTAGTGGCCTCCAGACCGTTCAACCAAAATGGTCTGAACATCCAAGAACGAAATGATTAACAACTTTCTGTTCTTACTGGGAAACCCACGCCATCATGTTCCGACTGAAAACCCAATCAACATAATGCCCCCGGTTGGATTTGAACCGGGGTCCTAGCTGAGGAAGGGGAGGAAAGATAACCAGTACACCAACCAGACTGACCTATGGTCCAAACATGAGGCATTACCATGTCTTTATTAATTGAAATACTACGAAAGAAAGAAAATGGTGAATGTTCTTGTTTGTGACTACATAGACAATCCTCCCCCAAAAAGGATGAGTAACGACTGTTTTCTCAGGGTTATCTTCTCTATTAATGAAATTTAGTAGCACTTTAGAGTCCACATTCTGCAGGAAAAATGGTGCACCTCGTCAGCCCCTCTCTAAAATGTTACTCTAGTTTGGGCACTGATGTAGAGAGGAAGGATGTAGAGGAGTTGGTGTCAGCCTGGTTAGTCTCTGAAGGCTCTCTCCAGTACATCAGACTGGACATTGTGCGGTAGCGTCACCTTGAGTTTATTATTGCCCTGCATGGCTCTGCAGATGGTCTCCTGGGCTTTAGTGTTGCCTGACCAGCTCCGACGTGCCACCTTAGATGTGAAGTACAAAGAAGAGAGCGGAGCGTGATTATCAGAGGTGGGATTGCAGGAAAATTAAGCACACATCCAGGGGACTGAAATGGGTATGAGCAGTCTCCTCTTAGGCCAGAGAACTTTCAGATTGTAAAAACTTTGAGGATTTAGTTTTTCAGAAAAGACTCTCGACATTCCCATAAATTAAATAGTAGAGGTGTGGAGATATTCTTTCTTTGAAGCTCAAAGTGTTATCTATGAAAACAACCTACAAACCAGAAAATCAGCTGATTAGCCAATGACATGGTTCATGTTGCATATAAACAGAAGCTGGTTTATTTTTGTCCTGTCGAAATTCATCATATTGAATGAGGTGAAGGGATTGGCTGGTTCCAGATTTGTCATCTTTGTCCATGGCTAATTTGATCACCTTGCCTTAATCCTCCCTATCACACTTCTAAACCAATTCCTCATAAAAAAGATGTCACACCTCAACAGATACTGACATCCCAGGGAACGATGGCCCCATTGTCCACCAGCCTTCTCTAAACTCGGCCCTAACTGTCAATTCACCTTGCACAACCCATACCGCCAACCATCCAATAAAACTACACCCCACTTACCCCATTACTGACATCCCAGGCAAGCATGGATTTAGCTCTCTCTCCAGCCCTCTCTGATCCATCCAGCATCAGGCCAAACCCTCCATTGACCACCTCACCCCATCCCACACCTCCCCCATTGTGTAGAGCCACCCACGTCGCACCACGGAATGAATCTCCGATCACGTTCTGGACTGCCATGTCTGTCAAGGAAATAAAACAGAAAGTGTTTTAACATAAACCGGGTTTAAATAATAGATCAAGCAAAATGCACATAGTGTACAGGCTTTAATCAATGCAGTGGTCATTTGTTGCAGCGTATCACAGCTGTAGTGTTCGCGTGCATGCACATGATTGCCAAATTCTTTAACATGAAGTCTTAGCACTATAAGCCAGTCCAAAGAGTTCAACAATTTTGCAAAATCGAGATTTGAAGTTTGTGCACTGATGCAGAGGAATCGCAGAGAAAATAATGTATCCTTTTTACCTGCACAAAAGGCAGACCCATCGTAGATATTGGACGTCTCTCTAAATGGACTGTCTGTCCCGCTGACATCATGGTGGTCTCTGCTGATGTTCACCGGGCCATGTAGTCTGCCATCACTGACTGCTTGGTTAAAGGCTGCTGCGATGGCCATACGACCACGCTGATCAGAGTAAAGGATGCGTGCTTGAGAACCAACCACCTAAGGGTACCAGGGAAAAGATAGTCAGGTTCCCATTAATGGAAACTTAAATGAGCCGGTATTATGTCAATATCTTTGTTCAGGGGTGGCAGTCAGAAGCCATACAACCTGTAACTGCCGTATAGCCAGGGATTACACCCAATTTTATGATACCACCTGGGATGAGCGGCAGCAGGAGGGATCACCTATATGGAGATGCAACTTTTTTTGATTTCAAATGAGCTATCTAGCCCTATGTTGGCAGATGCCCTATTGTTTTTAAGATTACCACATCAAGTAAATGTGTGTGTATAGTTACCAGCTTGTGCTTGTTAGCTTCTTTTATCCAGCGAATGTTGTCTTCGTATTGTTGTTTGGTTGTCTCAGGAACTGGAAAAAAAGAAAAAAACAAGAAATGCAGGTTATAATCAATTAATGTTTGAACACATCAAGACGTTTAAATCCAGAAGCTATTTCTTGTCAATTCATATCAAGTCATCAATTAATTCCAGTCAAATCAAACCATGTCCTGAATGTCATTTTTGTAAAGTTAAGTGACAACAATTTATCAATAAACTAAGTTTAAATGAATGTAACTCTTGCATCCGAGAATAAATTTTACATTCTCAGTGCCTACAGATTTTTGAAATGAAATGAAAATAGTTTATACTATTCCCCCTTGTAGTTTATCTTATTACCCTCAACTCGAGTGCCCCTTTGACCTTTTGTTGGTCAATTTTTTATTGATTACACAATTTTTAAATTGAGACTTCCCCTACCTCCTTGATTGATGAAGTCCTCAAGAACAGTTGTTGCAATTTCATCCGTTGTGGCCAGGTCGTTTGGGTCAGCCGATGTACACACCCATCGGAAAGGACCAAAGCCAAGAGAAAATATGTCACTGCAGAGATAAACAACAATTAGGTAAATGTTTTTATTTCTTTAAATGATATTCCTGTCAAGTGAAGTAGTCAGAAATATAGAATACCAAAGCAGGGGGTTTGCTCCTCTTCTGATGTCACCCGGTTGATTGTTCTGCACTCCAAAAGGAAGGCCAGGGACAGTTCATTCTTTGTTGTTGCCATTAAGTTGTGGAACAAGCTGCTATGTGCTGTCATGGAAGCAGCCATCTACTGCCATCTTCAAGTGCCAACTCAAAACTCACCTATTTCCCAGCTGCTGATGTTTGTTTTAATGCATTTTCTTCTTTTCTTTTTGGGGTTTAATTCTGTTGTTGATTGTGAGCACTGTGTTCTCTTATAGAGCAATATATAATGCCCAGTATTATTATTATTATATTAAAAACAACTTGAATGACCTGTTACTTCTAAAATCATGCGACCGGTCGACCACGACACTCCAAATCTAAATTGTCCCTCCGTGATATATCTATACAAGGTTGTCGCAACTAATACTCTCCAACCTCTGCATTTAAGACTAATCTCTTACCCCATGATGTCCTGAACATATGATGGGTATCTGAACCGATTCCCAGTCTGATCTCCTTCCTTCATAACATCAGCACCTACCAAGAAAATAATGTCCTCATGTGATTATAAAACTCCCATCCTTACAGAGCCTACATTGGCTCCCTGTTCAAGTTAGAATGAAAGAGGGGCTCCAAGGTCACATTGAGTTTTGTGATGCACTCATTTTCCAATAGAAAGAGTCCTCATGAATGCAGGGAATAAGTGACAAGTCTCTAATTAAAACGGTGTAAACTATAATTTTTATTAAAAACTCTTTCAGAGCAAAATTTAAACTTGACCTCATCGGACAGCGAAAACAAATGGGTCTGTGCATTTCAAAGAGGAATTTCTGTAAGCTCAAATTCAATGCCGTTCTGATTTAATATCATCAGCATTCAGGAATTAACTGAAAATAAAAGTGACCACAGATTTGAAAATGTTGTTTCACTGAACATGTTTTGACTTTGACAACAAAAATGCACTTGAAGGACATCAAACACAGTGGCATTATACACCAATTGAATGTGGGGTTAGAGACTTTTAAATTTAAGAATTTACCCAGTCAGTTTCCCTTGTTGTTTATTATTTGAAAATTTAAAACCTTGAGCCGGGAAAACAAAAACTCATCTCGAACCAACCTGCTCGACTGGCCTCCAGCAGGAAGGCATTCCCATAGTCAAAGAAGTACAACCCTCGATCAGCCAGCTTGTTAATGGCAGTAATCTGACGACGCAAGCTGTGTCAAAAAACAAACAAAATTACTTACAAAATTGATGGCTCAGTTAGTCTGTAGGTTGCAGGTTCAGCTCCTGCTATAATCAATTTTTCTTGGTTCAACCCCAAAATATTGAAAGTTTATCCTGTCTGTTTCCCTTATAGTTTATTACTTCAAAATTAATGAGATTCTTACAAAAGTGTAGATGTTTAAATCTCAGAATTTCTCTTCTTTTTGTATAAAGAACTATATATGTAATATCAGGGACCAATTTCACAATCCTACATATTCATCAATCTTAACTGCTAAGCAAAGTGTGATGCTGCACTAGAACCAAGACTCAATATATCTACTACCTCTGTGTCTAGACCTAATGTCATAAAGCTGGCAGGCACAAACATGGACTAAACAAAGAAGTATCATGCTTTATTTCTAAGCAAAGCTGCAAAATATTTAAAAGAGCCCTGTGATTAAAATTGTTGTGACTGACCGGTGCCCGTTAATTTATTACTCAGTAGATAAATTTTCTCAGGCAATATATAATTCATAGTAGCTTCATTAGCCAGGGATGAGATAAGATAAGATGAACATTCCTGACAAATAAATTACAGCTTTTGGTCCCCCTTACTCTAGACCCAGATTCTCCCAGATGTTTCAATTCAGAAGGTTTACAGACTCTGTGCATCACAAGAAATATAAAGCGACAGGTTTGGACACAATGTGGACTATTTCTGTCTCCCTTTGGTGATTGCTTCACTTCTTTCTAGATAATTTAAAGGCTCAAGGAGGTTTTCAGAAAATCTTCAAATCAGGAAAACTCCTGAGAAACCACACGCCTAATTAACAACTCCCCAATGTCAATTTTAAGGATTTTTTTAGGGGGGGGGATTTTTAGCAACCTTTCTTGAACCAAGTTCTTGAATCTAGCTGGGTCTTCTGCCATCATGATGTTAGCATCGTCGAAGCTAAGCTGGACAGGATAGTAGCCTCCATTATAGGGGTTATGGCAGGAGGTCTGATCGGAACCAAGGTCAACCAGTAACTCTCCAGTGCTGTCATACTCCGCTGAAACACGCTCCCTGTAATTGAAATGGAATAGCCTGGCATCAAATCAAACTCCCCCTTTGTTTAAATGGAAGGGGAGGGCTAGACAAAAGTTTGGGGAACAGTGCCTGGTGTATGGGCCATGAAACTTTACCGGGTGTTGCCAAATACAAGGATTGGTGTTCTGATAATCTTGATCATGGGTGAATAAATACACACAAAACACAGTTATGATCGGATCAATACCGGGAGTCAATTTGCACATGTTTTAAAACTGAAGACTACGTACCAAATATCAACAATGTTTCCATTGTAGCCTAGACTCAGAGGTGTCTTCTCCTTTCTGGCTCGTCTGTCAAGAATCAAATAATGGGCAGCGTTTTAGATAAAAGGTAAAGACAGGTGTTTTTGTTATGCAAATTACCAACATCATATGCATAACTCAAAAAATTATCTGAAACAAAAAATTAATTTGCTGATGGAAAAAAAGTGCTGTACATTTTACACATTATTTGTCTTCACTTGAATTTTCATTCAACCTGAATCAAACTCATAACAGTAAAGAATGTAGTAAATAATAATTTATATATATATATATATATATATATCTAGATAGCTCAGTTGGTAGAGTGCCGGCACGTCAATCGTTGGTTCAAATCCCGCTCTAGTCAACTTTTCCTTGTTCAACCCAAAATCATATATATATATATTCTTTTTTTATTAAAAAATCTGACAATGCTTGTCATGTTTTTTTTTTTTTTTAATAAGTATGCTGGTACACATACTGTATACTGTATATATGCTAATTTTGTGAAATTATGGGACCCATTTATAAAGCACCTAGTAATGGTTGACAAGGTGCTACAGAACAAACCATGCAATAAACATCACGGCAAACTCTTGCTCCTGGTGATAAGTATAATGTTTTTTTCTTTTTAGGGCAAACACAACACACAGCTAAAGCAATAATGGTAAAGTGTCTGGTTTTAAGAACACAAGTGCCACGCCCGGGACTGTGAACCCAAACTCAGAAAAGCCAGACTTTGAGTCTGGTGTGCTAGACCACTAGGCCACGACACTTTCCATCAATCAAACAGTCTTTACCAAGACTCCCCCCAAAAAATTTGAATCTGTGTGTGACTTGCACAGTTAGAAACACAAATAAACAAAAACAAAATCCAACAAGCTATCTATAATATAATATTTTCTCAGCCTTTTGAGAAGGACTCTGCATAAATCAAAATGCTGTTCAGCCATTATCACCTTTTACATTCAAACCACAGGTCATTTTGTTTGGTCCTTGCAATGATTTTTTCTTTCCCTCCATTTATAAAAACAAACAAACAATATCTCTCTATTCTTACTTTACTTACTTGATTCTTTCAATGCAGACGTCAAGATTATCTGTTACTTCCATCAACCAACTAAAAGTAAAAAAAATTAGATTTATCAAGTTCATCAATTGATCAATCATCAAGTCCATTAATTGATCAATCATCAAGTCAACCTATCAATCATCATCAAGTCAATCAATCAATCAATCAATCAATCAATCAATCATTAAGTCACTCATTAGTCTTTCGTCTTCTTGCTAGATCTGTTTGATCAATGCAATATCCTAATCGCATACCGGTAGGCAATTTTTTTCCAGTAAGCTCCTTCATTTTAAGGAAGTGATCACCAGACGTTACAAAAGCTTTATCATGAATGAAACAAATTAATTGTTGGCTTTACGTGCAAACAAAATAAGTACCTTGTGCATGAGTGTTTTCACTTAAAAAATCCCCTAGAGAGAGTACACTGCGTACCCCACCGTTGATTGACTGTTTACAATGCGCTCTACATAGCCTATCAAGTCAATATTAACAGAGATCTCATTGGTTAAGACCTTACCCTTGTTTATATCTCTTCATCAGAGCTTCTTTACTAATCTCAGCAATGACTCCGACACATCCGCAGATAACTGCAGCTTTAGCTTGAGCTCCACTCATTCCTCCTAGGCCAGAGGTCACAAAGACGCGACCTCTCAGATCACTGGTACCCAGCTGCTGGCGACCAGCATTTAGAAGGGTAATCTGTCATGAGTAGAAGAAATATATTACTTGGATTGTAAATCGGTACTAAAGGATGTGCATAAAACATTGGTGAGATTACAAATATAAATTTTCACAGATTTACACATAACTTTATACCATATGTGGTCATGATGGAAACTTCCCTTGAAATATTCTTGCTTGAAATCAGTGCTGTAGTTTTTGAAAAATGAGCACAAGTCAAAAACCTGATAAAACAGAGAAAGCAGTTGAACCCTTGTCTGCCGCTTCCAGGTTACATCGTAAACATAGGGAGACTGTCAAGAATGGGCTAGATATGGCTCAGTTGGTAGAGCACCAGCACATTCATCCGGAGATTGTTGGTTCAAATCCCACTCTAGTCAATTTTTGCTCAAACCCAAACTAAGTTTCCCTCATGGTATATTACTTTATGTTAGAAATGCTTTGTGTGCAAAGAATCTTTGGGTCAACATGATGAACTTTCTTACCGTTGTTCCATGTACGATGCCTTGAGGACCAATGTAGCAGAAGCTACCTGCAGTCATCTGTCCATACCTGATCAGTAAACACACAGATAACAAAACAGATTTACATTAACCGCTTTAATTTAAAATATTGCTGTGCGCAAACATTACATTTTGTTCAAAAATACCAACTGTCACCTCGCTGAACATGGATGGATTTCATGCTCTTGTAAGCTTGTAATTGTGTTAACTCCACACTCCCCTAGTCTTAGAAGCCAACAGGTGCCCCACCATAAATCCTTTCATTGCCCCCACCCAGATGACAGTGTCTACACTGACTGTCTGGAACTTTCACAAATATGTACCTTTTTATGACCTATAGACCACCCCCACTGACCATGCCTTACTGACACTTCCTGCATGTCAGTGACCAGTCTCTGCTCCATATACAGTAACCAAGATATATTTATAGAGGCCTTATTTTCCAGGCTCGCTCTCTTTTTCTGTCTACTCTTGCTTCTTAAGCATTGCTCTTCTAGATAAAGTACTATTGTTAAAGCCAACAGTTGTGGAATAAAACTCCCGTTTGATAGCCAAGAGTTAACAGTCTTGATGAGCTTTATTTGTGACACTATTATTTGTGACACCCTCAATTTCTTAAGTGTTACACTCATAAGAAAATACTGTGACAATTTTTGCCATTTTCTCAGCACGAAGACATCGTATTCAGTCGAAACATTCAAAGGTGACTGATACTGTATCTTTCTTTTCATATTTGCATATAAATCAGCATTTTGTTGACAAAAACCAATCAATGATCCTACCTTTGAAGACTTAAACAATAAAGAACTTACATAGTAACACCCAAAGCAAAGAGCCGGTTGTAATTCTCGCGAGATGAATAATTGGGCACCATCTGTAAATGTAAAAGCACAATGGTTCTTATTTTACACTGTGGCAATATTTTTGTTTTAAAATTGAGCCATTGGGAATCAATTTTCTCGGGGCACTTTGGATTATAAATGTCGTCTGACCCTTTTTACAAAGAGACAATTTAGTCACTGCCTGAGTCAAGCTTTTATGTTTGAAGAAAACTGCTGTTAAAGATAAATATTTTTTTGAAATCGCTGGCTGTTTTCTAAGTAAATTTTTGATATTTTACCAACCATGACAAATGAGATCATAAATCGTGCATATCTGGGTTTTTTATCATAGTAAGATTAGCTAATGAGTAATTTACTACTTAATACAATTGCCTCTTCGTAAAAAATTGCACAAATGAGGTCTGAATGAAGGGCCTTGTGTAAAAACAAATTCAACTGGCTGTTTGTGAAAACTCAAACTTTTCCAGGTCATACAATTGTCTCCTTGTGCACTCATTTTTGGCACTATGCCAGTGCTACAAACATCGATGTAAAATTTGACAAATCAAAGATTGGCTGTTTCTGAAAATTCAAAACTATAATATCTTGTGATATTATATTGTGCTAGTGAGGGTGATTATGAAACTATGACTAGAAAATCGTCTTTGATAACATTGATTTGCCAAAATGTGAGACTTTTTAATGAAGTTGCTGGTCATGAAAACTGTGAAGAAGTACAAAACACGTGGGTCCAAATATATAAGATGTAATTTTGACTCATTTTTGGCTGCACACTAGATTTTGCTTCTTAATTAACACGATGCCCATTGCTAATTTTGAATACAAAATGTGGATTTTCATGACAGAAGCAAAAGGAAAAGGAAAAGTTGCCACTTCCCTTAAAAATAGGACGATTGAGGCCAGTAATTCAGATCAGTATTGTTTTCATACCATGCCATTTGTGACTACCACCCTGGGTGCATCGATATGACTCGGGAAGAGTCCCATAGGATGTCCAGAGTATAGCGCCAACGTCTGATCATCCGTCATCTCTGATAGATAATGCATCACTAGACGAAACTAATACAAAGAAAATTGATAACTATAGTAATAACATTAAGAACACAAAACTTACAAAACAGATTTACAAACATAAACAAAACTATATTCTACACACTGGAGAGGGAATTCTGAACTCAGTTTTAGCCTTTGTAGTCGTTATGTGATGTAACAAAGAGTTCAAGAGTGTAGGGGACAAGTATGGGGAAAAAGCGATGTATTACTGATGTTTTGATGTGTGTAAAGCACAGTGTACTTTTATCAGTACTTTCCCCCGAGTCCTGTGAAAAAACAAAATCCACAGGCATATTACTTGGGTGGGATTCGAACCCACAACCTTTGCCATGCTAGAGGACACATCGGTGTATAGGTCAAACTGAATAATATTCTTATCCCCGGTGCACATTTAACATGTCTATTAAATTGTTGCGGTAGCAGCAGATAAACAAAGGATTTTAACTGCCCCTAGCTACCAGCCAATCTCGGTGGTCCAGTGGTAAGACATCTGCTCTAGAATGGCAAAGGTCGCTGTTTTGAAACCCAATCGAGTAATATGCATGAGAAAGTACTGAGTATACAGTGCTTTACACCCATCGCTGTATGGATAAAAACAAATTAATATTCTTACTAAATAAATTTGCATCACTGAAATGTAAAGATACAGTACCTGGGCCCAGTTTGAGAAGACTTGTCCATTGCCACCGTACGTTACCAACTCATGAGGAAACTACACAAGAAACAAGGAGGAAATGAGACAGATGTAAACATTCCTGATAAATGGCTTGGGGAACCTCCTAAAACTTTCACATGTCACTTTTATCATATCTTTCTTTATAATTTTGCCTATAAATCTGCATTACCTTGACAAAAACCAATCTAGGACCCTACATTTAATAAACACATACAAGAGGCTCAATGAGGCAACAACAGAACTCCTCAGAGCTCCAACTCGACTCGACATTTATTTCCATTATGCAAAATGTATACAATTAATAATAAAGAAGGTCTATTGAACAGAGATGTGTAAAGAACTTCTAGAATAATTATTTATAACAGACACAATAAAGCAGAAGCAAATATGGAGGCATATTCAAAAGACAAAGTCTTGTACAGAAATGACTTATGCAACAACAGACTGGATTTCTGTTGAGCACAACATTTTATATGAAAGTATTATTATTATTTTGGGGGGAATGAAAATGTCTCACCTGAGCCACCCTTGGGTCTAGGTTGTTCATAATCATGTGCATGATACCGGCAGCTTGTCTGGAGTTACATGGGTACTCATTGATAGGGTAAGCCCTGAACCAAAAAGTAAATCAACATTCATCAATTTCAAAACAATAATCATATCTTTTATTCAGAAAATTTGGCAACTCTTACTCAGGAAATGAAGTACCCCTCGGGTATTTAGGCCTAGCAACGAATAATATTTGTTTCCTGAAACATGCTTTAAAAAAGAAGGGCTGGCAGAAAATCTTCTTAATTTCAAAACAAGTATATAAACAACATTAAAAATGAGCTGATTGGGGACAAGACAGGATTCTTACAATTGTCTTGCAATCAGATTTGATTTTTTTAAAATTGTAAAGTCTTGATTTCTGGAGGTATAGTGGTGAAATATGCAGGCAGTCATGAAACTTGTTACATTATTGCTAACAAATGTTAATGGATGGAAGGTTGTTGATCAGTCATTCTTGTTACAGGAAAAACTTTAAAAAAATTATTAAGGATTCAGTCTGCTTCAACTTGTAGGGTAGTTTGTGAAATTTTACTTCAGTATCTTTCTTGTATCTTGTAAAGGGCACTTCCATTGGAAGATCTTAAAGTCTATGAGAAAATTCTGAAAGGGCGTCAAGGCCAAAACCCAGGCAAACAGACGCCATAGCCTCTGTGTACATCCAGGCATGTTGCGTGTTGGGTTTTGTGTGTGCTTTTGTTTGCACTGAAAGACAAAGAATATCATGTTGTTTAAAATCAAGTGTGACCAATAGTTAATTAAAACATTTCTGCCAACCCTCGTTTTTTAAAGCACGTTACAGGAAACAAATAATAATTGTTGTAAGGCCAATCTTGGACGAAATGCTCTAAAAACTAAAATACATTTGAAAATATGATTTGAAGAAGTCTTGATTAAGAAAAGTACCTCATTTCAATGTTGGGACGGAAGCGATACATGTAAATGTGGCCATACTGTCTCAATTCTTGAGCAAACTCTGGTGCCAGGACATCATGAAGCTCTGTAGGAAAATACCGCAGTGCATTCTGCAAAGCAAGCTGTATACCCAAAAGGGAGAGAGTATTGCCATCAAATGTACAATTTACTAAAACCATGTTTTTTTATCTAGCGGACAGTGCAGACAGTGTCTTTAATTCAATTTGCTAATTCAAATTTTCTCTGCAGTCTTTGAAAATAATCCAACTGTCATTAATTAGTGAAGAATCCTCAGTTCTTTAATGATTGGACCTTGTTAAAATTGGACATATTATTAGTCATTGCGGTGCCCGCTACTAAAATAGAATTCGAACTGCCTCTTGGGCTAGTAGTAGAAGAAGACATCTGCTCTAGCATCTAAAGTAAGGTTGTGGGTTCAGGTCCAGCCCGAGTTTTCCAGGCCTATCTGTGGATTTCTTTTTTACTCATGGGACTCAGGAGGGTGCTGGGTATGCAGTGCTTGATTTGAATGATACACATCACACGCTGTACTAGGGATTGAACAGTCTGAATCCGAATCTGAATTTTATGGTCATACGTAGGAATTGCATCCTACATAAAATTATAGAGATGGAAACATCTCATCAACTTTTGAAATGAAGATGTTAAATTTCAGTTTTTAGACGTGGGAAAAAGACCCCAAAAAGTGGAAATCCACACAGTCAGGTAGGACTGAATACCCAATCCACATGCAAATGCAAGGCTTTGGTCCAGGAATCGAACCGGGGTCCACGAAAACTATTGTGAAGGGAGTGAAGCCACTGAGCCAACCTGACTGCCAAGCAAGTATTCATTAGTCCCCATTGCTTTTCATGTCCTAAAAAGCCGTTCGAATGTGATTTCCACGTGTAGACAATCACAAACAAAATACTGAAACACCCACACCACGCCCCCCGCAACCCACCAATCACCACAGGTTGCCACGTTGTCGTTGCATAACTTCTGCAAAACTACAACTGCACGCAATTAAAGGAGGGACCAACTGAACTACACTCAATGAATAATGGTTTTATTTTTTTACACACTGTGCTGTCACTCTCTAACTCTCTTTCATTCACCACTCACTCTCTCTTCCTCCGGTGTAAGGTTGGGCACCCTGATTGGTGCATGTGCCGTGTTAGCATCTCTCGGTTTGGCTGGAGGCAGAGGATCTACTTGAAGCCCGTCGCAAATATCCTTCAGGGAAGCCATGTTTCAATGTTGATCAGAAAGTCTACGAATCGATCTCTCTCGTCGTCGTCGCGGCGGCCTCAATGCTAGTCTTGATTGGCGACGCTGTTTTGTCCTAGCCACCAATAGAGGGCGCTACATTGACTGTTTGAGAGGCTGACTCAGGAGGACTGGGCAAGTCTATA
>JAUELU010000029.1:13684827-13697242 GCA_032357145.1 Evasterias troschelii | reverse complement strand
CGGCTGCGTTAATAATTTGAGCGCTTGGCGCGCCTACAAGCCAAAATGCGATTTGCCCGTAAAGATGGCGTCTACTGAATCCGTCTCTTGAATCCGCTGCTTTTAGTTTGCCGTTGGATAAGTTCTCCCGGATTGCCCATGGACCCCCCCCCCCGGTGCCCCGCCCATCAGTGATGTTTTGGCGCACCGCTGTACATTAGGTCTATAAGAAATTCTGTTTTGACATTGTGGCTCGCTTTAAAAATGTCAAGTTGGTATTCAAAGCTCGATCGTTGTCATCACTACTGCCCCCTCTCTTGGCCATCCTGCGAAATTATTTTTAAGGGTGAACTATGCAGTAGATTACTTTAAAAAGGTTGCCGCTAGGTAGCTCTAGCAGTAATATTTTGCTTAACAAAATTTAAACATGAATCTTTACAACATGCCAAATTCAGTACCAGTTGGTAAAACCATAGAGCAATCTGTTCCAAGGGCCAAGTGTTCTATGGTAAACCAGGGCGGGGGTATTTTGAGGTTTACCGTTATTATTAGCATACTGAACACATTTTGTGCACAGTGGACGTCACTAGGCCATGTTGTCAACCACTTCATGTACATTTTTAAGTTGAGGTGTATAAACAACAAATATTTTTTTAAAAAGCCCTCTCTACTGCTGTCGCCACGCCACCACCGGGGGACTTTTTATGAAGTTGATCTGTATAGACTAGCTTAGTCTTTCCTTTGATTTTTACACCCACACACACTCGTTGGAAAACTGGTACCTGACACATCGTTTAAAACTTATAGTCTACACGCAGAGTACCACCATAAACCACTGCCATGATCCTTGGTACCCGGAATTACCATTATGTATTGATAGCGAATTACAAGTAATTATCGGAACCAGCGATGGTCTATCGATCACTATTTTTTTAATGTGCTGTGTTTTTAATAAACGGAATTTTTTTGAATGAGGAACACCCTACTCTGACTGTGAATGACTCATTAGAAAACAGCTGAAATGAGCTAATTGTAATATGACAGGTAAGTGTAAAGATGCGTTAATACTGCGAACTTGTCATGTAGAAAGTATGAGGTATGGAACATTGGAACAATGGTGAATTTACTGCGTGGTGTGTGAACGATTATGTGGAGTGTAAAAATGTGTACAAACAAAATAAGCTTCATTAGGATCAATTCAAAGCGTACGTTGCAAACCTGAAACTGACAGACAACCGAACCGTACTGAGTGAGTGATCGTCCAGGCTGTTTTGATCGGTACCCGCTTTGATAAAAACGTTCAGATGTTTAGATTATGTGGATGTTCTTAGATTAGGAGATGTTAAGAAATAATGAAGTAAAACGTGAATCAGGATCAATAAATAATATTGCCAACAGCAGTGATGTACAATGATTCATTGTAAGTATTGTGAGTAGATAGGGCCTAATTTTGTTAAAGTTTTGTGCAGGTCCTCTCTGTGTGAGAAATTTGCAATCAAAGTAGTACGACTTGCTCGTACTTTTAAAACTTAGCGTTTTAGGCATGTATGTGCGGATGGTGGGCTGTTGTGTAATGGTGAGTGTACTATTAATATAAGACCGATGCTAAACCTAAAACTAAAACAAAAGAGAGCCATAACTAGCTGTCAGCCCAACAAGGTGGGCTAGAGGTACTCCTACTCCTACAGAGTCCTAGAACTATATGAGGTTTGATCCGCTATCGTCCCAGTTCGTGGAGACGATAGCGGATCGAACCTCATAGTTCTAGGTCTAGCTAGCCCCATAGTGCCAATACTCTGGACAAGTTCTTCCGAACTAGAGTATTGGCACTATTTATGGGGCTAGTAGGAGTAAGCTAGAGGTAGGTCAAACCTGTTGAGTGAAACAGAATCAAATAAACAAAACATGCGATTGAATTTGTGTCATTTTGATGGCAGGAATTGGGGTTGGCAGGGTTTGTAAAGAATTTTTGATTGTTCTGGCGCTTTGCATGCACATGGAATGTTGATGTCATTGTCATGTGACTATGAGATTTGATTTGTAGCCACAGGCAATTTGAGATAAAACATAAAAAAAACAAAAAAAAAAACATCCCACTTCGATGCGCTCCTGTAAATGTAATTAATTTAAAAAAAGTATTTTGAACAACCCTGTCACTTTCTAACATTTTATATTATAACAATATTCTTTGATTTTGCGAACTAACTACTGTCTGACATGCACTGCACTAGAGAAGTTAGTACAATTTTTGTTTTTTGTAGATACTACTATTTGTTAACATTTTGTTATTACTTTGTTTTTTTCTTCTGATTCAAACATTGTTTAGAGCCTTGAGTGTTTGTTTTATTTTCAAATTAGAGCGAGCGTCCTTTAGAAAATAATTTTGTAAATATTGTAACAGGCTGGAAACTGCCTGTTCAAGTACTGGACTCGGTAAGAATGTAGACTCAGATATCAGATTACTCCTCCAAGTATAATAACACTTTTATTCAGTCTCGGAAGCCTTCGCTATTCTATGTGCGTAAAACATGTAAACTTATGCCTATGTGGATAACGATGAGTCAGAGTGCCAATGTGCATCTACAATCCAACACTCACTGGTTGTAAGACGAGCTCTCAGTACGGACTAGCCGCTTCTCATCGGGTTTGAACAAGTCACGATCTGAACCCTGAGCTCTCAATTGGCCCGCCTTTTATAGCTTTTAGGGTGTACCAACAACGCAAGGAGCTAGCGCCTCACAACAAAATGCCTCTTGCACTACTCTGATTGGTCATTAAACACAAGCGCAAGGATTATTCCTTGGCTAACTTAAGGCGCAAGTAACTTAACTTGCATACATTGTAGGTCATCAAACTTTGGTTATTCTACAACTTAGGCGCTATTAATAATTACACAAATACAAGCTGATAACTTTGAACTTATTCCTTATCTTTCTTAAGTTTGGTAATTTAATTAAGTTTATGAACCGAACCTGTGTCAGGCCTGTATGCTTTGTTCTAGAAAGTGAAAGGGCACCAAGGCATTCTCTCCTTGGTAAAGGGCACCCTATGAGGAAATTGTAAATTTCTATTGGAGCATTTCAAGGGCACCAAGGCAATGACCAGGGGCAACGAAGGCAATCGCCTCCATTGCCTTCGTGAAGTATCAGGCCTGCAGTGTGTTGCATTAAGATAAATAATAAAGTGTGCTTACTGGGCCTTCTTCCTAACTTGTATTTTCCGTTACATTTAGGTTGTACACAAATTAATTTAATTTCCACTGAAAATTGTGGAACTGGTTATTACAGCATTATTGATGCATTGAAATATCCTGTATTGCTATACCTCGTACACTGTACACATAGTCATGATTGAGAGTAGCCAAGGTTAGACTCCTCTGTTGAATACAACGCGACGGAGTCCAGGGTATTAAGGTCCCGTACCACTGCAAAAAATTTTATATCAACATTTTTTCACATTTTTTCCTTTTTGAGGAAGCTAAAACTTACTCACATATTCCTGGTGTCCTGAACTAAACTTTAAGTCTGCTGGATTTAGAATTGTAAATTTTATCCTTGGATGACATTATTGTGAAAATAAAATTAAAATTTATGTATTCGTTGTGACAGCCTAAACTGACTTATTTGAACAAAATAATGTCATACATGGATAAAATTTACAACTCTGAATCCAGCAGACTTAAAGTTCAGGACACTAGAAACATGTAAGTGAAGTTTCAGCTTCCTCAAAAGGTAAAAATATGAAAAAATGTTGTTATAAATTTTGTTCGCATTGTAGAGGAGCTTTATACCCAGGACCTCAGTGCAGTAGCACTGACTGACGTCCTACCTGGGCTAGATTGAGAGCTGACTTCTCAGTGGTTCATTCGTTATCACATGCCATGTTTGCAACTTTTGCCATTTACCAAGCGTGTGTGCCTTTTATCCTGCATACAGTAGTAAACTCTTTGTGCAGTCTGTCATGCACAGGGTAAGTATGCATGAGTAATACTATTGCATGTGCAATAGTCTAAGAGACTACGCCTGCGCCTTATGAAGTTATTGTTGAACTGTTGCAAAGCACATATGCGCAAACATTCTTTAGCTTAGATAGCAGCACCTTTTAATTTCAATCCGCATTTTTCTGAGCTCAATGATGCCAAACTAGAGAAGTATGAGATATATACATGAACAAATTGTTTATTTCGGGTGATCAGTAAAACAGTCAGTAACAGTTATAACTAGCTATATAGCGCAATTTATATTTTATGTGTATCGATGCACTTTAGATAACTAGTGCCCTGGTCATTGGGCCAATGACATTCCTTATATTTTTCTCAGCTCCCTAGGGAGTACACAGCCCGGACTGCCATGGCGCTCCAAAGGCTTTTTCAAACACAATGTCCACCTCTTGCAGGTACCCATTTATACCCCTAGGTGAAGAGAAGCAATTATAGCAAAGTATCTTGCTCAAGGAAACAAGCGTCATGACCGGGACTCGAACCCATACCCCGATAACTAAACCACCAGAACTTGAATCCGCTGCTCTAAACCACACGTGACGGCCATGACACCCTACAATATTAGCTCCCCTCGGTATTGGAACTTGCAAGTTGACATTGACTAACTAGTTCCCTTGGCTTTGCCCCGGTAACTAGTTTGTAAATTTCCAATACCTTGGGGGAAACTTAAATCCAACCATGTTATATTTTTATTTTAATGAAAAAAGTTGACCCGAAGAGAATCTTTCTCAAGGTTATCTTAATTGTACTCGCATCATTTTTTTTTTCCAGCAATATGTTCCACCCTTGAATAGTACGATAAGAATGTTATTCAGGGCTGTATTGTATAGTGTCTTTAGAAAAACCTTGCTTCAAAAATACAATATGTTTTTTAACAAAATAAGAATTTTGTTCTTAACCTTGCATGTATTAGGAAAAGAGGAATTGAATTATGATTGATGTAGCTATAGGTTTGATCCATTAGGCTAAGTGCAGACTTTTTTATGTGATGGCCAACATTGAGAATATTAATTAATTAGTCTCATCCTTTTGTTTTAGGTTCATCTGTATACTGGAGCATTGCAGTAAATCACAGTTGATAGATTGAAAGGGAATACGTGAACAGACAAGGAACGGTAACGGAATACTGACAGTAGTGATGCTCATCAAATGGGGGATAGAGAACATCCAGTAGAGGCATCATAATAAGGTACAACACTCACTCGCTCACAATGACCAAAGATAACAAAAAAGGTACCAAACCACCTAAACATTGGAGCCAATATGTCCACGAGACCGTGGTGTCTCCAACGGAAGATGGCAGCCCCAACTTCACCATCAAGGGTGGGGCGGAGAATGGGCTGTTCCCCTACATCACGGATATTCGCAGCGATAGAATCCTGCTGCGCTCCGGCAAGCTGCACACCGATGATATTGTTGTTGAGGTGAATGGGCACAAGCTGCCCGGGTTCACACTCTGGGATATTGAGGCTCTCCTGGTGCACCTTGGCAAAGGTCCGCTCCATGTGAAGACGGTCAAACCAGGTAAGTTGAAGATTTATTGCTTTTCCTGATGACCAATATATCCACTGTTGCTGTTCACTGTTTTTTTTTATGAGCCAGCCAGCAATTCATGTGATGGGGAAAAATTGATGTTCATTGTACAGCGTTATTCAGGCATGCAACTCTTCCATGGATCTGCGGATTTCTGCTTTTTATAAAACAGAATACCGCTGTACAAAACAAATCTGTGTAACAAAAAATCACGCTGCATGAAGAAAAGAAAATCCTGCTGAAGGAAACATTGCTCATTGAAAAGAAATAAAGGTTCAGGATTCTTAAAGTCTGGCTCCGCAGAAGTTTACACATACAAAAGCATTACACAGTCCAGACACAGACACAAGTTCTCCTCGTACAGCATACCTTCTACACTTTTTTTTGCACTGGCTCTGTAGTGTTTTTATTGCTTTTTGTATTAGGGGATGCAAATGAACCACGCGATTGATAGGTGTTTGCTCGAAAAATAACGATGGCGTCCACTAGGAAAGAAATCTTTGATCGGTAATTTTCCGTTTTTTTTTCGGCTGAAGAGTTGCATGCCTGGTTATTAGTTCCTAAATAGTATTAAAATAGAACAACAAGCTCATCGCTAGCCTCTATTGTTACAATGACCATGATTGTACGGCCTCAAGTCAGTCAAGAGTTGGTGTGTGAGACTTCATGTTTATGTTTAAAAAAAAAACACTTTTTAAAATTTTAGCCCCATCGAAACAGCTCCCGGTGGTACAGAATACATCGGTATTTTGGCTATGGTATACTGTAGATCCCAAAACCCAAAACCGCCAAAGCTTATCACCAGCGTGTGCTCAGTGCATATAAAATGTTTAATCAAAAATTGTTCCTAACACCCGTAGTTTTATTCCCCTATAGAGTAAACTTCATCACCCAACCAACCTGACCTTCATCCTCCCCCCATGTTTACATGAAATATTCTTATGAAAGCCTATCTGACTGGTTAAGTCAACAGCCTTTTGTAGGGCTATCATTCCATTGCACTCACACGACAACCCCAGGTGGACATCTTGGTTTTGGAAGAGACGAGGCCAATTGGGGATCAATTTATCATAAATTTTTGACAGGTGAACAAAGTCTCATGTTTACGCTCTTTTAAAACTGGAAATGCTACTTAAACTGACCTGGCTTGAAATTTGGAGATCAAATCCAACCGGAAAACAGCTAGTGCACTAGCATCCACGACACATGTTTTATACTAATCCAACAAAATGACTTAATGAATACATAGCTTAAATGTCAATAACATTAAATTAAAAACTGCTGTGGAATTGCAATTGTTATAAGATGGGCTTTTAAAACCAACCTATACACTATTTCTCTTCACTCCTACAGAAAGAAACACCAAAACTCATACTTTGGGATAGGTTTTAGCAAAACCAAACAAATTTGCATTTTGTTAAATCAGTATACTCATGATTACATTGCACAGTCACAACAGTGTACTAATACTTGTACTTGTACTGTAGTAGTTCTACATTGCAGATCATGGTTGGGTCATTGGTATTTTGTGTGCGAGTGCACAAGTTTGGTATTTAGTTGGCCCTATTGTGGATCATAATAGCTGGATAAACACAGATTTGTTAATAGTATGGTATTCTCAATTATTCTGTACTGTACTGTACTGTACAGCTCAACAATAATGCCATGCATAAGCGGATCGGTGGTGTTTGGCTAAACAAGTACGCTGTCAGTGTGTACGGTGCAGTAGGTACAAATCAGGGAAGCAGCGAAAGCACACAGCCTTTCAGTTCCTGGTCACGGTACATCACACACATCATCAAAGTTCAAGATAAAAATAATGACTTTGTTGTTTGCCAATGCAAACCACTGACTGAATCACAGCTAAAGTAAACTTTTAAGTTTTTAATCCAGTTTTAGTTTAGTTTCCCAGAATTTTGTTTTGCCAACACAGTTTGTTTTGTGGTTTTTTAATTTACACCAAATACATGTAATTGCTAATGTACATGTAGTTCAGGTTACAAGTAGAGGGCCTACATGTAAAAAAGTATGATTGATTATTTGCAGGCCAAACTTCAGGAGAAATTTGTTTTAGCAACATTTTCTGGTTTTTAAAGCTGCGCCATAAAATTGGCCTGAATTTACACATGTAGGTTTACATTTCTATGCTATCAAAGCCATACACTCGGTATTGCATTACACTTGTTGATACTTTCACTTTCTTGTAAACACAAATGTCTACTGACATTCAAGCAGATGTGGGAGTGACAACCCTCCAGAGTACTACTAGCCTTAGTGGTTGTCAAATCATTTAATCATAGTCAGACAGGAACCATTCAGGATATTTAGCAACCCAACGATTTCCTCCTCAGCAGGAAGAGGCAATGATGATATGTACTACCCCAGTGGCTGGTGGAACTTGTGAAGCCAAACTTTAATCATTACACGCAATGCAAACTTTAAAACCAACCACCAAATTGAAACTGATGTATTCTGTTTCATACTTTGTCTTGATTTTAAGTAATAAAACTTTAAAGTCACTGAACACGTTTGGTAATTACTCAAAGTATACAGTATATTAGCATAAAAACTTACTTGGTAACCAGCAACGGAGAGCTGTTGATAGTATAAAACATTGTGAGAAACCACTCCCTCTGAAGTAACGTAGTTTTTGAGAAAGAGGTGACTTTTCACTAAAATAATAAAAGACGCCATGCATGAAGCCTCTTATTAGCATCTGAAAGCACACAAAATTGTACAACAAGGGTGTTTTTCTTTCTTTATTTGCTTGCAACTTCGATGACCGATTCAGCCCAAATTTTCACAGGTTTGTTATTTTATGCATGTTTGGATAACACCGAGCGACATTACTGGTCGTTGATAATTGCCAAACATGTTCAGTGCCTTTAACTGTTTTTCCTTCTCATTTTGATTGTGGTCCGGTACAAACGTTAATATGGTCAAATAAAAAGTTAGATCAATTAATGTAGCCATGCGATCGGGTGGATTTCTCCCCTAAATCTGAACCCTGCAATGGTTTCAATCTTATTTTAGAAGTCACTATAAGATGATTACACTGTCATGTATACATATTTGTTTCTAGTTATAAGCATAAATACTTCTAAATTGTATTAACTGAACTGGCTGTAAAGCATGTTTCTCTGGATTGTTTGGTTTAAATTCTACTGGAAAACTTACAAAAAGTGTAAACAAAATTCAAAGATGGCTGATTATGATACCAAACTACCCGATATTATTATTTTGCAGTTTGTTTTAATTAATTGGTATCAAATTTCAGCATTTAAGTCGGTGTCCAAATCAAGTGATTTTGGCTGTTGGTCCGCTGGCTGCAACAGCAATGCTGAAGAATAGGACTCTGCGGTGTTCAGTGCTGACTGTTCCAGCTGTAACAGCAATGTTGAAGAATGCTTTGGGAAATAAGAATGTGTTCCTCTTGTTTTCTAATGTGGCAGGAACTCTCCTTTGATTAAGTGTTTGTTTCGAGGATAAAGTGTGTGAATCTTTCTGAATGAATTGCCTCTGAGAATGGATTATAATATGAAGACACAGTTTGCCTAAAAAATAATCAGCAGATTGCATTTTAAGTTGTAGTGTAATGCCAGTGCAGATCTGCAGAGATCATGAATGAAGTTATGTACACAGTCACATGTAGCAGACAGACACTAATGCAAACAGATCCTTTATACAGTACATAATACATGTAATAGGGCTCTTTGCATACAAGGATTACCAATTGCTATTATAACAATTTAGTTTCATTATGAATGTACAGAAAGTTGGTAGGTTGAAGGTTGGTATCATAAAGAGAAGGAAAACCCCCCAAACAAAACACAAACAAATTGACACAACCACAACAACAGCAACATTGGTTTTGTACAATGTAGGCCTATAATTATATAACTTGTAATAAATGGTTAAATTTAAAAAAAAGGCAGGCCTAATTCTTCACGAATTAGTGCCTTTGTGCCCCTTGAAGTGTTTCAATATAAATTTGCTATTTTCTCACAGAGGTGTGCCCTTTATCAAGGAGAAAAATGCCTTGGTGCTATTTAGCTATTGCCTTTTCATAATGAACAGGGAACGCTTTCATCCAGCTATTTTGCTATAGACTGAACTTGTTTTGTGCACACTGAATGCTAATATTGAGTAGCAACTCGTGATTTTTGAGTAGCAACTCATGCATTTTGTGTAGCAACTTGCTCCCCTATACAAGGGAAATCGTTCACTGATGAAGCACAAGGCCTGAAATGACAGGAGCTTAAGGGGACACGTTGCCTTGGATTGAGCGAGTTAGGGCTATGAAAAGCGTTTGTTATGTAATGCAAATGGTTAGAAAGATGTTTTAAAAGTAGAACTAGAATACAATGATCTAAACAAATATGCTCGGAAATTGCATGGTTTTCCTTTTGCTTTGCGAACTAACACGGTCCGCCATTTTGTGGAGTCAAAAATTTTGCTCTTCAAAATGACGGGCCGTGTAAAAGGAAAACCATGCGATTTCTAGGCATATTTGTGTGGATCATTATGTATTTCTACTTTTAAAACATCGTTCTAACCATATAAATTTCATAACAAACGATTTCAAATGCTTTTCATAGCCCTAACTCGCCCATTCCAAGGCAACTTGTCCCTTTAATTGAGTGCTCTCGAGTACTTTTCACATTAAATCGATGTTGAGGCTCCTGCATATTTTATACTGGCCATAAATTATCATAGAATTTGGATGTTACATGTTTAATACTGAATGCATTTTAAACAAGTCATACTAATGACATTTGCGTTGTGACAACTTTGAGCTTACATTAAACATTGTCTGCTGTGAAGGCACTTGAAGAGCGAATGTGTTAGCCACATGCATTGCAATTCCTTGTGGATCCATTGCCTAAGAACATTTAATGACTAATACATGTAGGCATTGATGTTTTCTTAAAATGGCAAGTTATTGTGTCTACATTAAATTCACAGTCATACACACACCATGTATGGCTTGGAAAATACAATGTACATGTACAATGTGCATCTCGTACACTAAACAAATTCTCTTTGTTCTCCCATTTAAAAAATGTTCTCGTTAGTGTCGTCCCCATTGATTCTGTACACAAATTCAAATTGAGGCTGTCTTTGATCTGTCATCCATCCAGGACCACTTTTCAAAGAGCTGCTTTTAAGCACGAAAAATGACCAAGCACAATAAAATTATGCTTACCAGAATTAAGTTATCAGCTAAAATAATGTACCATTGCGTGTGTACCATCTGTGACTGGTGGTATAATTTAGGTGGTACATTGGTATCCTTGTTATTTTTGCTATAGCAGAATTTTGTTGGTAAGCAATATTTTCTGCTTTTAAACAGCTTTATGAAGTTAGGGCCAGGTCCCTTTTGTTAAAGCCCTCAGTATCATAATCAACGGGTTGACACACAGGATGATTGAACAACGAAAGTCACTTGTCTGGACGTGCAGAGAGATGGTCCTAGGAGAACCCTAGGCAGAAGGCGCCAAGCTTTTCCTCCAGGGAAACAAAGTCATGTCTTGTTTTTCTATAAAATGTATGTAAAATCTCACTCTGCATACATTGTACATTTAGGTACTGGACAACCGTATGGTAAAATCCTGTTGACGCCTGGCCCTGATGTCATGTACATACACGGTACATGTATGCGGGCAACTGTCTTTCCATGGGCTGCCATTTTGGAAGTTAAGTTGCTTGTATCATATATGGTGCGTGTTGCCTAAAATGCACAGTGTACATTATGTAACAGGCGCAACCAAGATTGATTATGGGATGACTTCAGGTGTCTTGGGTCAGTGCATCCAGACGATTTGCACTTTACGGCCCCGCAATTGCCTTGATGCCCCTTTGGACGGTCGGGTTGGCGCAGTTAGTGTCTTTCCTTGCCTTGCACCTCTGGGACCCTGGTTTAAGTCCTGCTGGGGGCTCTAATGGATTTGGTTTTCAGTCCCTACCTGACTGCATGAATTTTCCCTGGAATTTGTCTATGGGGTTTTCCTCCCACATCTAAAACTGAAACTTCTTCTTTGTCTTCTCTCTATAGGGTTGGTGGCTAAGATAGTGATAAAGTTAGCTTTTCTGAGAGTCCTTGGCTTTACAGCCAGAATTAATAGATGAAATGAAATGAACATTTTCCTAGTCATTACTTTGTTCCGCTTGAAAAGACTGATACAACTATGATTTCCCTCATAAAGGTGCTTGTTACTCATACTAAGGCTGTTGCTAAGGGTGTTGACTGTTGTCAGGGATGTACATACATTGTAAGATACTTTAGCGCATGGTGACACGGAAATACATGTAAAGTAGTAGCCATAGCTGTAGCCGCCACTTCAGAATTGACCTTAGGAAAATTACTTTGCCCTTAATTTTAAAAGAATGTGGCATCAGGCTCCAGTAAGTCTGCACTGACATGTAAAACGTCACACACTTTTACAAACATACATCATTATAATTTTATAGTTGCTATGCAACATACTTGAATATCATTGTGGAAGTCCAAAGCATAGATCGATAACTACCGTTCAGCTGCACTATTATTATTAAACGGTCCATGAATAGCTGGTAATGATGCAATGTATAAGTACAGTAACGTGATATGTAGCACCATGGAGGGAGAAAATGATCACTACAATCTGCAGTCCATTGAACTGCGGTTTCTATTTATAACTGAGTTATTAGAATCATAAAGATTGATTCAGAATACTGTGGTTTCAGTAAAAGCCAGTCTTGTTGGTCATTTTGATAAACGGAAAGATGCTGATTGGCTCCTGTGTTTGTTATCTTATTGTACTTTGGGCTGTGTGTTAAATACCTCAATAAAGTAGGCCCTTTGCCAAATTCAGGCCTTGAATTACACAGAGGCCATGGAGGTCATGGCCTCTGTTGTTGTGG
>JAUELU010000029.1:13641853-13655853 GCA_032357145.1 Evasterias troschelii | reverse complement strand
GGAGATTGCCTTCACTGATCAGGGAGATATGTACTTCATCAAGTATGTGTGGACATTTAACATCTTCCTGTAATGTTCAATACAAAAACAAAACCTGCCACATTATCAGCATTAAACTTCCGATTGTGTTACCTCAAAACGAAAGTATCTGTTCCAGGGACCACCACTAGTTGGGCCTAGAATTAGAGGGCTTACAAAACCATGAGACACACCCATCAAGAAGCATTTTTTGACAGTGAGAAATTGGTGCTGACCTGTCGTATAACACAGGTCACACACACCAGTTCACACTACCAACATTTTGTAAGTGGACATCTGTTTCGTGTCCATGGTGGGCCAGTACGGATTAGTATGTGTAATAATGAGTGCTTCCTCTAGTTGGAACTATCCCTAGTTGGAACTATCCCAAGTTGGGACTATCCCAAGTTGGGACTATCCCAAGTTGGAACTATCCCAACTTGGGCCTATCCCAAGTACATTTTTATTTCGCACAAAAATGGTATGCAAAAATGCTCTACGTGTACTTGTTTTGACATCCGTGCTACATGTATTTCAAAGTAAGATACGATGTTTGACAGTTTCAAATTCACGCAAAATGTAAGTGTTGTTGTAGGAGATACAATTTTTTTTTTGCACAGACACTACAATATGTCAAGGCATACAAACATTTGCTGCAGTTTATTTGTGAAAATGTCTTTCACAAGCTGTTTTAATTTTATTGGGTTTTACATTTTAATTTGAATTTATCATTTTGTTAAACTGGAGTGCAGGAGTTAACTTAATCCTTTAATTTCTTTCTTTCTTTCTTTCTTTGAAGGAAAAACCCTTACAGTGCACCTTTTGGGCAAATTTATGATTCTCTGCCTCGAGTTAATAAATATAATATTTTATTTTATTCTTCTTTGTCCCCTTTCCTTTTGTCCTCCCCCAACCCCACTCAAATCTCTCCTAACCCATCCCCCATCCTTCCAGTCATGTGACAGAGACGACCCAATGGCTAGACCCCCGTCTGGAGCAGAAACCGGCCAAGGAGCTGGTAGACTGTGAAGACGACGGTGAGCACTATCCTCATGATAACTGTCACTCAAACAAGCAGGGTTTGTATTCATGAGTATTATTTTGGCTCTGCATGCAACGACGACGTACCATCCTCCTGTATCAAAAAGTCGTCTTCCTACATCACTGACTTCTCATGTTTACCTAGATTGCATGCTGTAATACTCATGAAACTCATGCTGTACATGTACTTACTCGTAAAACTTGTAGTACTTGTAAACAAAAGTTGTATTATTTTGGATGTATGACATGAAAACATTCGAGATTTTTCCTTGAAAACCACCAATGAGTATGAAATTCTCACATCTTCTTAGACATGTTTCTTGAAAACAACTTGAAATATAAAGTTGAACCACCCTTTAGGAAGCATCTCAAAATTCGGGGCCTGTTCAGTAGGTGCCAAAGAATGGTGTGGGCACACTCCAGCGATCTTTTGGACCACCAGAATGCTCCGCTAGACCGCATCTTTATGTATCAAAATATGGGAGAAATCTATTACCTAAGTGAATACATTCATTAGTATTTTGACAGTTCTCATGCTGGAATACGTTCTGAATTTTGAGAAGTTCCCTTAAGAGTGAAGGAACAGCATCCGTTTTGGGAAGTGTAACATTCATTTAGAGTCTTAACTGTCAAGAAGTACTAGAATAGAGATCGATCACATTATAAGCTTTGCATGTGGATTGTGTAGGCTTTTCTTTGAATGTTGCTTTGGTTAGCGGAATTGTTCATTATTTGTAAAATATCTTTCAAATTGTCCAGTGCTGAAACTCCTGGATTTGTTGCTAAAGTGCCATTGGTACTGACCTTGAAAAATTCCTGATTTCTTTCACTTACATGCACCCTAGTAAGGACAAACATTCCTTTAATTTGTCACCTTGTCTTCATGTGCCTCACCCTCATCCTCCTCAGAACATCCATTCTCCAAACTGCATGTCTGACAAAATCTGTGCTCCACTTGTAGAGAGCAGAGCATGATTACATTTCATCTGATTAATTTTGTTTTAAGTTTAAAGAGGGGCTTAAATATCAAATTTAGTTATGTGATGCACTCCTTTTGCAACAGATAGAGGGTGCTATGAAAGTAAGGAAAAAATTACAAGTCTCTAATCTCACGTTAATCTACGTAAAATGTCATTTTATCTGGTATTCTTTCATAGCAAAATTTGATACGTGACGTCATTGAACATAAAAAACAAACAGGTCTCGTTTATGCCAAACAAAAGGTCAAATCCGATGCCGTTTTGATTGAATATCATCAACATTCAGGAATGGACTAAAAATTCTCCGTACAACATCGAACAGACCATATATTTGAATTGTGACGTCATCAAAAAGTTGCACTCAAATGGTACCAAACACACTGGGGAATTTTACATCGTTTTAACGTGAGGTTAGAGACTTTTAAGTTTTCCCCCATTTTTATAATCTATGGGAAACCAAACTGAATTTGACCTTGGACCCCCTCATTACAGAGCTATTAAAGAGTTCTTTTAAAAGAAAAACTATAATTATTATTCAGCAGGTCCTTTGTGGGCACTGCTATGAGGGGAGACGCTGTGTAGAGTCAATTAATCTTTTGAAATGTCCATTAGAAATAGCCCTTAAATATAATTAGAGACAGCCATTAAGCAAGCTGAGTTTTTGTAGGATGAAGTCGTCATTTTGATGGGCAACATTACTTTGGTCAAGTTTACGTCATGTTTAATTCACAATTAGGGGATTTTAGGCCAGCGACGTTTTATTTTCAATAAGACCCTTCCCATGAAATATGCTAATTACATTCTTGTGTGCGTACAGACACTATTGGTTGGCAAACACCATAAAGATGTGCACTAAGCAGACGCACAAACGCGTCTGCATCATCGACCATTAGCCCCATACAAACAGGCGCAAGGTTCCGTCGTTTTACCAATTAAATTTTTCGTGAGCACGCGCGATGTGCAATTAGCATATTTTGTCAGTAGGGTCTAGTAATCAGGGAATAGTTATAGTGTCTGTATGACTGCTTTTACTTTCGGTACACATCATCAATATTGTTTTACTTATATCCTGAACTTTTAGTAGTCATTGTGTCACACGCGTGCAAATCTACTGCACACCCAAAGTTGTTGCTCATCTGGCTCCAAAGTTGGCATATGTTTGTGTGTAATTTTACCTAAAATCACTCATTTCATTGTCAAAAGCATTTGTTCTGACAGAAACGCTTAATTCTGAGAAGACCTTAGTCTATGAAGAATGTGTTAAAGCCAATTCCCAATTGTTAAACTTTTCTTGCAAAGATCACAAAAGAAAAACTAGCTCAATGCAACTTCAGTAGGCTTCTGGTAATTAGTTGAGTGAGTTTGAATGGAGTGGGGGCATGGCTACGCTGGAATTACGCCTCACTCAAAAACAAGATTGTGGTATTGAATAATTTATGTAGATACATGTAGAGACAATTGGATGCTATTTTTATATTGTCTTTTTATGATTATTCATTGCAGAACTTCCTTACGGCTGGGAGAAGATAGACGACCCCCAGTATGGAACTTACTTCATTGAGTACGTACATGTTTCTGTTGTGTTGCTAAGGCTCTTGATTTTTTGGGGGGTGGTTCTATTTTCAGAAATGATTCTGACAATTGGAAACTGGTCGTTGTTCAATTAAATTTCTACTTCCTGTATTTATCTTTGTACCAGCATCTGACTAAGGAAGGGAACATGTTTCGTAAAGCGTTTACTTTCAGTTTTTTGTTTGATTTTCCATTTGTGTGGGAAAAGAAGTTTTTTGTTTGATTTTCCATTTGTGTGGGAAAAGAAACAATTGAAAGTATTGGATTCCTTGCAGTCTCTCCGTGTTTTGAAGTGTCGCTGATGGTGGGATTTTAAGATGATTCGTGGGATGAGTGTCTACACTGCGTGGAACTTAATTGGATTATTCGGGAAAATCCTGACATGTTGACAGAATGACTGCAGTTGAAGCATTTATCTGGATTGCCGAGATGTATAGAACTATGGCTTTGACTTAGTTTCTTCTCTTGACTGTAAATTGGTGTGACTGAGGTGGCTTTTGTTCAAAGAGTCATCGTTCTTGTTGTGATTCTGCATGATGTTAACCACCAACAGCTTAATGGATGTACATCATCAACTCATGTTTGTTTTTTCTGTAACCAATCAAATGTTACCAGAGCTGTTGGCTCGGTTGAGTCGCCCAGTCAGAGAGCTCAAAATTTGACTCATCAAAAGTGTAGGAAAGAATGGAAGCTTATTTCTTGTATATTGTCTTGTCATCAATATATTCCATGTAGTTTTATGGGCTTGATTTATGAACCAATGGTAACGCGTGTTCCAATAAACTAATCATGGACATTCTTGGTCTGAAATGAACCAATGAAAAGAGAGGGCTTTGACTAAGTATCAGAATAAAATGTTTACTAAATCAACTAAAAGCAAGTTGTCCATGGACACGGGTAGTCAGCTTGACCGTTTCACCACCTCCGTGTCTGTTCGTCTGGCTGAGATGGGACAGACTCTCCGAGATCACATCATTGAAGGTGTACGGCACACAGACACCAGGATCTCATCACTGGAAAAATCCGTGAAGAGGTTGGATGCAGTCGTAGAGGCATTCAGCGTAGAGCTGAAGACGTTAAGCAAGGAGGTGGAAGAAATCCGCTGTGATCTGGAGTGTGGTGGTTATATCAAAGTTAAGGATATCGAGCTGGAATGTCCTGTCTGGTAAATGCCTTCAGGATAACAGATTACTGATTCTCATAGAAAAGTCCAGTCTCTTTCGAAGCAGTAGCCTCATCAATGAAGTTTGAAACTTTGCGTGGATAGCAGGAAGTAACTATTTGTAAACTTGGGAGTTACACCCATGTGGGAATCTCTTTTCGGTGGAGTGTTGACTCTGAAAAGAGCCGTTGTGGTCTCAACGTTTTGAGCAGTATACTCTGCTCGTCGTAGTAAGGCTTTACTCGTCTTCTCCAGAGCTACCAACTCTCCCTGATTCTGCAGAAAGTTCCCTGGAAATAAACATATCTCTCCATGTTCTGATGAACAAATGTGAAAGTCTCCCTGATTATGGAAACTTGTTCCTATTATGTTGAAATAATTCTAAATATCTCCCATATTGTTGTACAAAATCTCCCCGATTGCAAGACGCAAATGTTGGCACATCTACTTCACCTGAAGACAAGCAGATTGTACTGTTTGAAACTGTCAGACCACAACAGCTTTTCTTAGAATAACACTTCTCTTAAACAATTTACCCACAAGTTTACTAGTAACAGTTACTTCCTAGTGCTGTTATACACATGCTGCATTTTTATTACCAAAACCAATGTGCAATCTAAAACAGAATAATACTAAAATGTTTCTGTCACAGTTCTTGAGTTTTTATTAGCAAAACCATTGTGCAATCTAAAACAGAATAATACTGAAATGTTTCTGTCACAGTTCTTGAGTATGACCATCAAAAATATAAGACTAGATGACCCGTTTGCATGACATCCTTGGTTGATGTGATGTGGGTATATTTTTATTGTAAAGTAACCATGATGCTTAAACAGTCACAGAGAAGTTTGTAATGTTGTCCTCTGAGATCTGGGGCCCAATTTCATGGCCTGCCTTTACTGCAGAGTATGTACTTTAGGCCCATAGTTATGTTTAAAGGCACCGTAAGCGCAAAATTCCACTAAGCAGAGCCATACAGTTGGGCCCTATTTCTATAATAATAATAGTGGCTTCTTATATAGCGCTCAGGTCCTTCACTCAACATTATTACCCCTGGTCACTGGGCCATTTTTATTTCATTCTTTAACCATCTCAGCTCCCTTGGAAGTATACAGCCTGTGCTGCCAAATATGTAGCGCATCAAGCTAAATTAATCACAAGAACCATCTCTGCCCTCACAGGTACCAAATTTACCCCTGGGTGATGAGAAGCAATTATAGTTAAGTGTCTTGCTCAAGGACACAAGTGTCACGACCGGGACTCGAACCCACACTCTGCTGATCAGAAACACCAGAGCTTGGATCCAGTGCTCTTATCCGCTCGGCCACGACACGCTACATAATGATTAAAATTACCAAAGAATCTTTGTTTTGCATACATATCATAACATAACAATGATCTCTTTACCCCCAGTCATGTCAATCGTAAGACACAGTACGCCAACCCCGTCATACAGGCCAAGGAAGAGTCCAGAAGGAACAACACTAACCGAAGCAACAGTAGATTGGACCCCAAGTATTCGACCACTCTCCCGCGGTCAGCTAGGAGCAGTCAGAGCTCTCTGCAAGCACCGCCATCCAGAGCTTTCAGTGATCCTGACATGCAGAAGGGAGGTCCGGAAAATGGACCTTTGTCCCGACCGAAGTTACCCACTTCGTCAGTCAAGACTACCTCAGGTATGAAGTTGTTGCGTTTGAAAAATAAAAATATATATATTAATCAAAACTTGAGGTGGGTGGATGGGTCGTTTGTAGCTCTTATATGTCTGCCAGTTTTTATCAAATTTGCTCTTCTTTTAGTGTGTTACATTGCATCAATATTTTTACGTAGGTCTGCATTTTTAATTGTTTATCTTTTTAAATATTGTAAGCTTGGAGCGGCTGGTCCGCAACAATTAGATAAGTGAGGCCCATTCCATTCTTTTTTAGACCTAAATTTTGTCAGCAACTTTTTTGAAGAGTGTTTCTTGTGCTATCTAGTTCCACTATTTTTATTAGTTTTTACAGATTTTATTGCTTTCCAAATTGTTGTTAATTAACATACTTTTGTCTTTAAAAAAAGTAAACGCGTCAATTTGAGTCTTTTTTACTACTGTCATGTATTTTTGAATTTAATTTGGTTTGCCCTTTCACCGATGTGTATTAAGCACTGTATACTCAGTACTTTCCAGAGCTCTGTGAAAAAAATCCACAGGCAAATTACTTGGGCGGGATTCAAACCCACAACCTTTGCATTGCTAGAGCAGATGTCTTACCACTAGACCACCGAGCTAGCCCAATGGCTAGAGGCAGTCATATTTTTGAGTGAAATAATAAACCTCAAGTGGATCCTAAATTTGTTTTTAAAAATTGCAGATGCCGAGTGGCGGGCCATGTTCACCAACGACCCCAACAAGCTGGATGGGGAAATGATTAAGACCATCTTGATCAAGAGCAACCGGGGATTTGGTTTCACCATCGTGGGCGGAGACGACAGTGAAGAGTTCCTGCAGATTAAGAGTGTTGTGCCAAGTGGCCCCGCCCACGCAGATGGAGTTCTGAAAACAGGTGATTTGAGTAAATGAATGCATGCCGTAGGGGAGCTCTGCCTGTGCTAAGGATGCCTTAAAGACGATGTTAAAAGTAGGGTCATAGATTGGTAAACACTCCAAAAATTAATGACCATAAAAACTTACTTTGTGATAGGCACTGCAGCTGTTGATTTTATAAACTGTTTGAGAAAGGATTCCCTTCAATGTGATGTGTTTTTTAAAGTATTTTCTCACCCCAAAACATTTGAATCTGAGAAATAATTCATGCATGAATCGTTTCTCAGATTTCTTAGGGCTGGTGACCGTCCGGGAAAGCTGCAGCCAGAAATGCAGTTTGTACCTGCTTTCACCTCGCTAAATGTGGATGGATTTGATGTTTTTGTGAAAATACATTTACCTTTTGTTGCTGTTTTCTCAGCACTTCTTTTCTCAGACACATCTTTTCTTCTGAAACTTTCACATCTGACTTTTGTTGTATCTTGTTTATAATGTTGCTTATAAATAAGCAATTGACAAAACCCAATCTATGACTGTCCCTCTAAAATAATTGTTGTTATAGCTTTTAAGCTTTTTTGATAGGAATTAAGTTATTGAACATTTATATGTAAATGTCTTCTTTTTTTTTATTGTAAAGGTGATGTACTTGTGTTCATCAAGAGCCAAGCTCTTCCTCAGCATGTCAAAGTCTTGGGCTACACCCATCAACAAGTAGTGATCTTATTCCAGGCTATCATGCCGGGGGAAAATGTTGAACTTGAAGTATGCCGTGGTTATCCATTACCATTTGACCCCGACGACCCCAATACGCATATTGTCACGTCCTATGCAATCTCACCAACTTCCAACCTGCCGGGGGTGAAGATTCCTGGCACGCCGTCATCGTCTGCTTTCCGGAAGCACAACAGTGCACCACCAATGAATAAGTTTCACAATAACATTGGCCCGCCCAGTTACAAGGACACGAATGCGAACCAGACGTCACCGAGGTCCCTGCATCATGACAACCACGACACGCCACCCCCACCGAAAATCTCCTCCGGTCACAACCACCGGCATCACCACAGAAATGGGGACTCGAACCTCTCCCGGGAGACCCACGTCAAGTCCCTGCCGGACCTCTCGTCCCCGAAGCCAAATGAGATGGAAGTCTCAGCATCGCCGCGCGCCAAGACTCCGACGTTGTCGCTCAATATCAAACCAAATTCCTTACCGTTGCCCTACGAGGTGAACAACAGAGGGAGTCTGTCGAGCGAGCAGCCCAGTGAGTCGCCCTCGAGCACGCAACCTGAAATTCACTCCATCAAATTCTTTAAGGGAAACCGAGGTTTTGGATTCACAGTGGCTGACAGTCCGTACGGCCAGAAGGTAAATTGCAACTCTGTTAATACCTGTCAAAATAGAAACCCGATTCATGTACCATGACTGATATGGGGTAGAGGGTACCCAACCCCTAATTTTCCCATACTTCAACACATTATTTTCCTCTTGAACAGAAGTACCCCCCCCCTCCCCCCCCCAAAAAAAAGATTCCAAGCGCACAGTAGCACATATTGTATGGTCCATATCACACCCTGAATATGGCACATCAGGTTTGCTTAAAGATAAACTCGTTATCACACGCACTCTTGGGGATTAGAAAAAAATATGGTGTGTCTGTGTCCAATACCCAACTGAGGCTGAAGCGTTTTATTTTTTCCATATTCCACTCGCGAATATTGAGGCTAATCAAAAATGTTGTAAGAAAGTGAATGTGAAAAACAAAAGTTGGTACAATTACATGTAGCTGCTTAGGAGAAACAACAAGTTTTGTTGGGATAACCATTACTAATTGAAACATCCTTTGATGAATGTGATTAAGTGGGTGGGGGAGGGGCTTGCTGTATATTAATTAGCCTGTATAGCCACTTACAGAGTCAAGACCAGGGCCCAATTTCAAAAAGCGGAAAATGTTGCTTTACAGTTTTCTGCTCGGCTAAAATAAGCAGGAAACCAGTTTACAGTACATGTAACGTAGTCAGCAAAATTATTTAGGATTAGCTAATTTGTATGTTTTAAAAGCAGCTGTATGAAATTTAGCAGTGATTGAACTAACCATGATAACTGATGCTTAGCAGTGGTTAGACAAAATGGCACCTGTTCCTCTTAGCCTTTGAGAAGCCTCGGATCTCCATTTAGACCAAACACGTTTCCTAATTGGGTGTTAATCACTACGTGTACATCTGCAAAAACAACTGGTACAAAATGTGTTAGAAGTTTGCGCTCTGATGAGCTTGTGGTGTAACCAGGGTTTTTTCAAAACTCTGTGGTATTCTGAACCCGAATTCAGGAAGTTTTGCCTGAAAGCTTGCTGAATTGAAACAAGGTCTTTGGAATGTTTTACTTCCTGATATTTACTCGCTGTTAAAAGCCTTACTGTGCAATCTAGAGCATTCAAAATTATTTTGTTTTTATGTTTTTTGTGAATTTGTTTGATCTGAAAAAAAGATAGAAAAAAGACAGAAAAAAGGCCCTATTCCCAAGTTTGTGCAAGGGGAGAGCCCTGCATCTCGGTGTCTGGATCAGTATGCTGTGCTCCTCTTCAGGAGGGTTTGGATTGTGTTTCTGAATACTTTGGCAAGCCACAAACACTGCTATCACAAATGTCCAACTTGAAAGTAAATTAAGGTATCAAGGTCACTGAGGACAGGCTGCTGAAGTACATTTTAATCTTAATTCTTGGTTGAAACTTCGAGTTGAGCTGAACAAAGAACATTTTCTAGAGACAAATTACAGTTGAAGATATTCTTTTATTTTCATTGTTCTTTAAAACCATGGGGCAGGTGGACACCAATGGAATTAGAACGAATTAAAACAAGATATAGATTTTTAGACACTGAGTGTTTTCTTCTTTCTCTTAGGTGAAGCAGATTTTAGTTCCTGAGCGATGTAAGATGTTGAGAGAGGGCGACATTCTGGTTGAAATCAACGATGAATACATAAGAGATCTACCGCATAACCAGGTTGTGAACATCCTGAAAGGCTGTCCTCTGGGTACAGAGTTGACTATCGTTGTCCAGCGTGGAGGTGAGTTCATTTATTATATCTGCGTTAATTATTATCAAGTATGAATCTTAAAAGAAAACTGACTGGGTGCATATAAATCAATTTTGGTAAACAAAAGTCTAAATGTACCTACGTAGTTAGTTTCCCTTGGGGTTTATTACTTGATATTTAAAAGAAAAAGTTGCATCTCCTTATAAGGTGTTCTTCTCACTGTTCAGTGTTGTGGCAGAACGGTCTAGAGCAGAGTTTGGGTTCGAGTCCCGGTCGTGTCGCTTGTATCCTTGAGCAAGATTTTTTTGCTTCAGATCAAATTCACAAAAACCATCAAGATGAAACCATTTAGAATACCCAAGATTGCATTAAAAACCAAGTTAAACACCCATTCGATTCAGCGTGCTTTGGCCAAACTTCACAAATTTGGGTTCAGAATGCCCAAAAGTTTTGAAAAATTCTGCGAAGAACCCTGCTGGTGCTGTACTCAAATCGAATTCTGTTAAAATGACCTGCCATCAAGCACTTACCTAAAGTTGAAGATTGTATACAAATTCTTGATTGATGAATGATGATTTACTTCATGAAAGAATCAGGCATCCTAGACCCACATTGCAGTAAGTTCATTGGTTGTGTATTTTTGAACTCAGCAAAAGGACAGACAGTCCTACATTTGAACGAGTTCATGCCGTGCACTCTTGAACTTGACTACCAAAGAAACCATTTTTTGCATGGGTAGTCTGTCAAGGAAACTAGTCTTGATGCAGACCCTTTGTTCAGCAGTCCAAGCACCAGCTTGTGATTGTCATTGAATAACTCTTCACACAATGGCAGATGAATTAGTCTTGTTAAAACTTGGAGACTACAAAATGGGGCTCTTTTATGACCTCTGACACGCAGTCTCATCTGTTATACCCAGACTCTAATCGCTTTTGGCACCTGGCTAGATTGTCAGAAAAACAGTTTTTTATTTCGCTGTTCCATGGTTGGTGACGTCTGCAGGGTGTTTGGTTGTATTGGGTTGTTTAAGGCAAAATTCAGGGTAAATTTGCACAATTTTTGACCGCATTGGGGCGTATGTGGACCAAGTTCAAGTGATGCAAAACAAGTAAAACAAACTGGGTTTTTAATTTTTTCATTGTTACATACATGTACACTACATCTATTTGGCAATTGAAACAAAAAAACAAAATAAGAGTTAATAAAATTGTTATGCAAGGAAATTTGCCCTTAGGTCAACAAATTCGTATTAAAATACAAAGACTGACTTCTGTGTCAGTATGGTGCCCTCATTTGCACCCCAAAATATGATCAATTGTACGCTTGGAGACTGGAGTTATGTAATCATTCTTTCAAGCTCCCCAAATAATTAACAAATGAACAAAGAATAAATGAATGATTAAATTTTTAAAAATTATTTCAAGAAATGACGTGAAAAAGACCAAACCAAAGTTAACAAACAAACTAACACAGATGAAAATTCATTCAATTAATGAAACATTTGCCAACATACCATTGTGGTGATTTAAAAAAAAAAAAAAAATGTTTTAGGAACTACAACTTTGCAGACATGCAGTTATATGGTCCACAGTTACATTAGTCAACATTCAAAGAGAGTAATGTGTGATTCAATGAGCGTAATCATGCTGCAGAGGATCTAGTTTGTCCCAACATACCGATACCGTGATTCAAGGAACAAGTCAGGGTATCAGAAACCTTGGTTTATGCCAGCATTCCAGTACTATACGTTATCTTAACTAACAGACAGCTTTTGTTGGATTCCTCTATTGTTGTCTGAACGAGGACCTTGGAATGTGTGCTTGGACTGATGGGCAAAATCATCCACCATGCCAGAACAGAAGTCACGGTCTTTGTATTTTAATTGGAATTTGTTGACTTTAGCCATTGAACAACCCACAGCTTTTGTGAATCAATTATTAAGGCAAAATTCCTCCCCCCCTTTCTAACCGGAGAAAGGAAAATATGTTGTCTGTAACAATAGCTCCCAGATGTTACTATAGTTTGATCAGTTAAAAGGAAAACGATGACAAAGTATGAGTTTCATTAAATTAGTAAGCGGTGGAAACAACTTGTTCGTGGAGTAGTGTTAGTGGGCTTCATCATGTTGATACATTTGGGTGAAGTTTTTTAAACGCTGGTGGTTTTTAGATGTATCTTGCTGTTGATATGTCAGGTAAGAAATAGTGCGTTTTGAAGTTTTTGATGGGGCTTTTTGGGGCTGGGAGGCGTCCAGAGCATGTGTTCTTTTATCCGGTTTAGACAATTTGTACAGTAGGTTTTAAAGTTGCATGGCCCGATTTTCACCAAATTTATATATTTTTGAAATCATTTTTTCTCTGAATGAATTTTGATGGATGATGGTGTTTCAAAATGAAAAACATTCAAAGTCTAATGCATATGATTATACAAATTTAGTATGACAAATTTAGTATAGAAAATTGTTTTTACATGGCTGATGAGTATGATGTAATGTCTGGATTGAGACAAAATTCATTTTTAGTTTTTAATTAACTACCACTTATCCTTTTCATATTTTGGTGTGCCGAGCATTAAATGACAGATTGTGTCTTTCTCGAATCTAAAAACAGTTGCTTTTTAAAATTGTAATCTAAATTTTGGGGTTAAATCAGCAAACAAGATTTGTGATTTGTCAAGACTTTTTCCTGACTTCAGGATGTTTTACTGATCTCTCCCTGCACCATCATATTTTCTTGAAAGAGGAAAACTTGCCATCACAGACTCTGTTGAAAAGACTTGCCTTTTGCTATGACCACCAGACCTTCAGATATCCATTTGAAATGATGAAGACAGACTGTAAATTGAGAAAATTGTTTGTCATTTTGGGTCAGGATTTTACCATTTTTAACGTCAATTTTATTTTGAAGGTTTTGCCTTCTCAGTCTGTAATGAAAGGCATCTTATTATACAAGTTTTAGTCTCAGAAAAAATACTTTCTAGTAAGGTTTGCGGTAACACCATGTAATGAGATCTCAATTACTTTAGTTGTGGTGGTTCTGAAAAGAACTGGTGATTCAAGTCATGTGCTCAAAAAATGTGCTGTACTCTTTATTTGTTCATGTACATCATGCACCACAAAGGGTGTCCTCAGACATTTTATTTCTGGGGTTCACCTTAAACCCCAAAGCAATTCCTCAGACATGTCTTGTTGATAAAGAGCATGTTCTTACTGATCTTAGATTGGCGGTGGTGATTGGGGGGGGGGGGTGCCTTACAGAGAGGGCAGGGTGAGTCTGAAGGTCAAAATAGTGATTCTGTCATATTGCTGGTATGTGAGGAGATCAATCTGTTTGGTTGACTTGGTAACTATCAGCTGAATGACTGCATGTGGGGTTCACATGGTTGCTGTGAAGCTAATCAGATGGTATTTATAGGCCACTTATTCTAAAATCAGGTTATGATGGAGGGATTCTGTATTTATTAACTTTGTGTCTCGAAGGAATATGTCAGTTGTTGTGGGAATCTCTGCGGTCATATTGAACAAACCATTCCTGCGGTACGTGTACATTTTGCTCCATGATTCAGTGTTCTCCCTTAACACTAACAGTGGTCCCCTTGCCAAATGCCAGCTTAAAGGCTTCGTACACATTTGGTAATTATTCAAAACAAATATTAGCTTAAAAAC
>JAUELU010000029.1:13595859-13606811 GCA_032357145.1 Evasterias troschelii | reverse complement strand
CCATTCCTGGTTCATAGCAAGCATCCCTGTTACAGATTTTCACAGACTTCCAAGCCTTTCATTGCCAAGGAGATATATGCCAGCCATTCCTGGTTCATAGCAAGCATCCCTGTTACAGATTTTCACGGACTTCCAAGCTTTTCATTGCCAAGGAGATATACGCCAGCCATTCCTGCTGGTTCATAGAAACCACCATTTTAACAGCCTTCAGAGCCACTAACACATGTAAGTTTTCATGCTTTCTTTATTTGTTTACCAGATATTGACATCAAACTTATCCTTATTAAGCTCTTATAAAACAATACAAAACTTGTATTGTTGCATTTTTTTAACTACAGGTGTCTCTAAGTACAAAGCAAGTGCTTATAAAATTGTTGGGGCTCAATGAGCAAAGAAAAATTTACTTTAGCGGGACTTGAACCTGTGATATCCGAATTAACGTGCCGGCGCTCTACTGAGCTGCCTAGCCCTAATATTGACAGTCTGCCTCTGCTACAGCTCCCAGGTTGTATCATAACCTTTGGTGTGATCCTTGGCTATACAACATTTACAGGGTGTTTGGCTTCTGACCTGCACCCCAACATTTTGGCAAAACAGTGGAACATTTTGACACAGCAAGAAGGTAAAAACAAATGGACAGAGAAAACAAACACCCTTTTTGTTAGAAGTTAGTACTTGTGTTCTTATCTGTTCAAAATTTCTGTCAAATCAACCTATCTGCCCGCCTCAACCAACGAGTCCCCATACAGCCATGGACGCACTGCAATCTGCAGCCAACCATGCCAGAAACACTGGCCTGAACCCCTTCTAATGAAAGTGTATTGGTTCTTTTACCTGCGTTACAACTCACACAAGACCTGCAGCTTTATGTCTCCCATCTTAAGGCAAAGCAAGTATGGTCAAGTATCTAGCTTAAGGTAACCTGTGTCTTTAAAGGCAAAGTAAACCTTTGGTTTTTGGAACCATTTGACTGTTTTAATTCCATATATATGTAGATGTATACAACAAAACTAACTGGTGAAAAATTTCATTTCAAAAGGTGGTCGCATTTTTGAGATATTGCCGAAAATTCAGAGCGAATTTGCCGCGCAGGAAGAATAATCCCCCTATAGGAATAAACAATCTGAGAAACGTTTGTAACAGTAACGTTTCTCAGATTCAGATTTTGGAGCATCAAAACTGTGGAATGTTTCTAAAAATGCTTTATACTATCGAATGCTACTGTAGGCTTCTAACCAATAAGTTTTTATTGCCATTAATTTTAAGAGTGATATACCAAAAGTGTACATTTCCTTTAACATGACCTGAACCCAAACTCTTGTGTCAATCCCTCAATATTATTTTGGTTTGTACCTTTCCACTGATTTGCGATAAGCACTGTGTATATAAGTTGCTTTCCAATCCAGTGTGGGAATTTTCCCAATTCATTATTACTTCTATTAAAACTTGTTTGAAATAACAGTAAAGGGGTTGGGATTGGCTAACACAATAAATAACAGTCAAACATAATGTTTAATATAAATGCCAAATACTTTATTTCCCAACCTCACACACCACTTTCAATATTGAAGAATAGCACAACACAGATTTAAAAGACCCCTACTATATACATGTATTTATCTTATCTTAATTTCATAGAATTCAAGGTAAAACATGTATAGGTCATTATCATACAAAAAAACAACAAAAACACAAGGGTTACAGATGCTGTATCTCAGACGGCCACTATTTTAACCAGCTATAAAAAACCAGCTTACACTATACTCTTATGTAGATAACTTTTGGTCAGAATTAGTTAAATAGCGGCATCTTTGCTGTACACATCGTGAGTTCAAGTTTCAGGACATCCTTAGCAATACACCTTTACCAATATAATCACGGCTGTAGCCGCAAATTTGGATACACCTAAGATGTTGTACGAGTGGCTGTCTCATTTAAATCAAGGGGTAAATTTGTATATCTGTTGAATAGTTTGATAGAGGAAACCAGTAAAAACAATCTCTTTAATTATACGTATAGTACAGTGGTGAGTCATTGCTGACAAACAGGGGTGAAAGTAATTGCCGACAAAAAAGTTTCAAACTAGGATCCAGATCTGAAGAGGAACTTTGAAATGATATTTCCACCTTTTCCAAGGAGCTTTTGGAAACAGTATCCTCAGCAATAGAGAAGTAGATCAACGAACCTAATGATTTATTTGATTTGGAGAAAAACACAGCTTTTTATTACTGACCAGGCAGACTTGAAAAAGTCTGAATTCAGACTAACGTTTGAAACTTCTTATCACTGATAGTAACACATCAACACAAAGTGGAACTCTTTGAAACTGAATAAACGCCTCAAAAAATGAAGGCACATCAGACTGAAGCACATTAAGAGATGAAGCACCGTGCGATAAGAGGAGTACGTACATTCACTTAATCTTCTAGTTCTACACAAACATCATATTTGGACAGAGCAATGTTGTTTTTACGAAGACAAACAACCATTTACTTCAATCCTCTAGTTTGAATAAACAAAACAAAGAAACAACCACTTTACACTGCTGATATACATGTGAATGGTTTAGCTAGGGTTATAACCACTGGACAGACTTGAAATAAGCTCAGGACTGCTGGCCTGAGGCCAGTGATTTCAGTGTCAAGCCAGTAAACTCAAGATGGGACAAGCCCCGGTGTCTTGTGTTTTTTATTTCAATATCTTTGTTTAAATCAAAAAGATATTCAACTTGAGTTTGAGTCTGATAAACATAAATTCTGCTGAGCATCAAGTGCTACTTACCAATAAGACAAAGATGATAAATCTACTCAAGATTAGTCTTCGTTCAATTAAAAACAGTTCATTTCTTAAAACTGTGTTCTCATTTTGATTCTGGTCAAGTTTTATTTTATTATTACAAATATTAATGCCATAATTAGTTTCACAGTCATATTTCAAAAAATACTTCTTTTTAATGATTAATTTAAGTATATGGGTTTGGAGGCATTGTATGGTTTGCGGTCACACCATGTGCGTATATATTTTCAAAGTAAAAATTATTACTCAAGAAGTTGAGTGTGTCGTGCAGGTCGGCACAAAAATTTATTTTTAAATTTACAGACGTCTAGTTGTTGATTGGTCTCAACTAGTGTTTAAGATTCTGACCTCTTTAAGGAGGGATTAAGATGTCTTAATGTACAGTCAGCACTGCTCTGATTGGTTCTTTTGAAAGGAGAACTGTGTTACGAAGTCTCCTGACTTCCAAAAACTAGTCCGCGGCAGTAGAATATATAGCAAGACAAGTTCTCAAGAACAAATCTACTCAGCAAAGTTGGGATACACATGGTGTTACCGCAAACTGAATGTACATTAATTTAAATATGTTTAGTTTCTTCAGCAACATTTCAACTGACACATACAATAAATTCATATACACACAAAATACTCCAATGACAAAATATTATAAATATATATATATTCTCATATAAAATATAAATCAGAACTACCTATATTTATTTGATCCATAAAATTGAAAAACTTTTTGTTACTAACCAAGCACGGTAAAGCACAATTCCAATTAAATCATTTAAAAAAAATATCACAGTCAAATAAATCCGACCTATTTTCTGTTTTCTCAACAAAAGCCACATACAGTAACAAATAAAATTAACAATTTGATAACAAACTACACAATTTTATGTTTTCCAATAGCTTTGTGCTAGATTTAAATGATGTCTGGTTCAACAAGCGAATGCTCATTTTGAGTTCATCAGACTTAAATGAGAAGTGCAATGTGACATGGATATAGTGGCAAGCTATTGCAGTTACATACGAGACGGCAAACATGCATACACAACTTACTAATGATCACAGAGATACCAGTCTTTGCTTATCTGGCGGTTGCCATGCAAGAGCTTGCCCCAGACTATTGACATATTCAGTCTGAAGAATTCAATTTAAGCTTTCCCTCAGGACTGAGCATCAAGCCATTGTATCAAACCTTTTTCAAATCTAGCAGGTTTTTGGCATTGAATATAGACCTATATCATGCTACCACCATCTTGGTCATGTTTCCTGTATCCAATAACAGTGCTGAATGCTAATATTCATTGTACAAAAAGGAACCAGACTATTTCTCCTTCTAGCCTCGGTTTGGTTACATTGATTTGAATGGGGAAAACCAAGATGGCCGCACCATGATAAAGGTCTATTGCATTTCATGGTCTTCATTTACTAATCAATTATTACTCTGAGGTATTTGTACGTAAAGTTGTGTACATGTACATGCAAAGTTGTATACAGATACATGCACTGTACGCAAAGTTGTGTACTTAAACATGTTTGCAAAGTTTTGAATCTACGCTAAGTTAATACTTTTGAAGAGGCTTCGAGAAAAGTATCGTCACCCATTTGACACATTCCTACTAATCTATGAAAAACACAACAGTTACTTTGGTCTGTCTAGCTGTTAGTTTGAGTCAATTCATAGATGAAGTATGGCCCTTTTTGAAACCTGTCTACCTGATTGAAGCCCTGTGAGGAAAGCGCACATTTTCAAAGTATAACTGATGAAGCCCAAACCCAAGGCATGGTTTTGAAAAGGATCTATGGTGTTTTCAGAAGGTGCTTAGCAAAAGGTGCTCCATTGAGCTGATTGATACGGTCACACACAGTTGGTTCTGTATGCTGTTAAGAATTTAATGAATTTAAAGGCACTGGACACCTTTGGTACATGTAATTGTCAAAGACCAGTATTCTCACTTGGTGTATCCCAACATATGCATAAGATAACAAACCTGTGAAAGTTTGGGCTCAATTGGTCATCGAAGTTGCAAGAAAATAATGAAAGAAAAAACACCCTTGCTGCACAAATTTGTGTGCTTTCAGAAGCTGAAGTCTTTTTCAAATTCAAATATTTTAGTAAAAAATTACCTCTTTCTCAAAAACTACGTTACTTCAGAGGGAGTTGTTTCTCAAAATGTTTTATACTATCAACAGCTCTCCGTTGCTCGTTACCAAGTAAGTTTTTATGCTAATATATATTTTGAGTAATTACCAAACGTGTACAGTGCCTTTAAAGAGTCTAGCCAAAAGGTGCTTGGCATTGGTTCCCTTAAATGTGATGGGTCAAGCTTAATGCTGTATGAGGCTGGCATTTTCATGAATTGCAAAGAGCCTAAACAACGTGCATTGCTAAAAGTGATCTCTTGAGCTCGATAATAAAAGATAAAGTTAGTACTGTTTGCATTTGGAATTTTACGGGTCACAACAAAACTCTCTAAAACAACAATCTACAAAATTATAACGCTTGGTTTGGGGGTGTTTACTAAAAAAAAACAGCAGCACCTGGTATTCGGGTGTAATTATTGTTATTCTGGTAGTGAAAACAATGATGCCTTATAAGTGAACTTAATCACTGTAGCTCACAAGCCTGAGGAAACCTGTAAAGGAGGGTGCTTGCTAAGTGAACCAGAAACTACAGGGTTATCCCCTACTCCTCCATGATAGGTTTAAAACATGTGCAGTTGTTAATTAAGCTACCGGTTCTTTCTCTGGTTTTTGACTGGTCTGTCACATTTCTGTTAAAACAAAATACATACTGATTCAAACAACATCTTGATTTTTGAATTGCAAAGTTAAATTAACTGCATCAATAGCCATACTTACGTTTAGACAGTTACTGTGTTCAGTAGGAGTATGTTTACTTTCTAATGGCATAATTTTATTGTTGTCATTAAAACATGAAAAACAATGAATAACTTAACTAGGACACAGGTCAGACATGTCAGAGGCAAGTTGAAAATGGTCTTTGGAGAGTTTCAGTAACCAAAGACAGCACCACCATTCCAAGTGTTTTCATGGGACAAGTAAAAGATAAATTATGAAAAATATTTGCGTGGGGTAAAAGTTAAATAAAAACCAACTTGATAAGAGAAACATGAACTTGTTTATTGATGGTCATAATTAATCTACGGTATCACAGAGGGAGTAAACTTATCGCAGCCCCATAATGAGTACCAATACGCTGGATTCCAGAGGAAGGTTTAAACATGGTTTCTCCGCAAACCTGACTAGTCAGAGTGTTCACCTTTATCGTGGTGAATGGACATTTTGATTGGGCATCAATTTAAGTACGTAGCACTTTCAAAGTCTGGTTCTATTTTCAGAATTAAACAAAAGTATTCAATTTTGGTATAAAGCTACAAGGAACGAGACGAATGTAGCAGCAGTATGAGCGGTTTGTTTATACGTTACTATGACGACTTGACCGTCTCATTGTTGTTGGAGTAAGGTGGTGATATTTCCAGGAATCTCTTCAGCATCATGTCCCTCACTCTCTCTGTCAGTTCAGGGACGTCTTCTGCCGTCAACCCTTTTGTTGAAACACTCGGCAGGATGTCTACTTTGATTTTCACTGTATCATTCAAGAAGAGAAAAAGATGCGGAATAAAATGGAGTACATGAGGCAAAGAAGATTGCTGGATTTTAATTTCTGGGCCTCCACTTCTTAAAAGAGATAAAATCATGCGTGTTTCTTACTATTAATAAACACTTAATATCTAAGCACGCCCAATACCCTAAGGCCCCCAAGCGCTTTACATAAACGGAAGCACATACCAAACATACAAAGTACTGAAGAACAAAGTTTTTAAAAAAACTTTTACCCGTAAACTATCTTCCATTTTCAAATGAGGAAAACCTAAGTCCAACTCCCCGTAATGTAAAAATTCAGGCCATCTTACCTTTATCAAATTTCTTATCGGCTGAGCTGTACATATGTCTGTATCTTGAGAAGACGACTGCAACAATAGGAACCTAGCAACAAGGAGAGAAAAGCTTTAGAAGAGAACCCAGGGCTACATGTATGCTTCCCCCTCCACCAATGAAACCATCGGTGTTGTGTTTACAAACCGAGTTGCTAATTCATGTATTTCCATTTACCCTAAGGCAACGCTCGAGGGCGCTAGTTAGTTGTCATGCTTGTTACGCGCCTAGGCTTGCGCCAGGTTTTCCTCGAGTTGAGTGAAAATAAAGTTCTTGTTCAAGTTACGTTCTGTTATCTGCGTGTTCATCCTTACAAACACTACAATGGGAGCATTCATGTAAATGAAATCCTTCCTCTTGACCATGACATTCTTGAAAGAAGAGAGCAAGCAAAAGTGTTTGTCCTTGGTCAATTTCTCTTGTGGTTTTCTACAGACCACTGATCTGGTTTTCTTTGTTCAACCCAAAGATATTAAAAAATTACCAAGTCAGTTTCCTTTGTTTTATTAGCTGATAATTGAAAAAAAAAGTTGCATCCCATTTGCAACTGTTCCCTCTCCTACAATTTCCCCATGTTGTATAGTAAGCTTGTGTGTGATACTTGGCTATGCGACAGTCGATTGCCAAAATAGGGACAGCGCAAACAAAAGAGCTCAGTTGGTAGAACACCATTTCGAATCCCACTCTAGTAAATTTTTCTTTGTTCAACCCATTGTCCTAAACATTCCCAGAAAGTGAATAAAACTAAAAGGTAGTGCCAGGGTCCGAGAACTGTCAAATTTATACCTATAAAGTGTTGAGCAAAATCATCCAGTACAATGCATAGTCCTTACCTGAGCCTGGACTGCGATGTGAAATGCTCCTTTCTTGAATGGAAGCATGTCGGTATCAGGCTGATGAGAACGAGTCCCTTCCGGATACACCCAAAGTTTACCCTTTACACAAAACAAATAAAATAAAATCATGCACTTTAAAGGCACTGGACACCTTTGGTAGTTGTCAAAGACCAGTATGGTTATGAAGTTCATACTATAACAATTTATTCTGTGAAATATTTCCCTCTGAAATGAAGTCTTATTTGAGAAAACCTTTTTAAAAAACCAATGTAACAGCTGGTTTTGGTTGTTACAACAAAAACTAAGGACTATGTGTTTACATGCTGAAAATTGGGTATGGTTTATCCAATATTTTCTCCTGACTCACTCAAAGGATTGAGCCAAAATGTTCACAGGTTTGTTATTTCATGTGTATATTGTAGATCACACAACACTGTCTGCAACTATTTTGTCAGCTCTAAATTATCCTGTATAATAGCTTTACACTCAGGGCCCAATTTCATAAAGCCTATAAGCACAGGTACAATCTTGCTTTTAAACAGAAGCAGTACCAACTAAAACGCCACAGAGTTTACATTGTTGTGACTGGCTCACCAACTCGTTCTTTGCGTAGCAGTATTTTCTGCTTAGAGCTTATTGAAATGCTTTTGAGCCCCGATCGTACGGCAGAATTATCTTTCAAATATTGGCTGATTGAAGTTACAAACACAGAGGCCACAGGGCTTAATTGAGAACATACATACATACGTATGTAAATTGACTACAATAACCTGAATACAAAGAAAAAATAAAAACATTTGGTCATTTGCCAACAATGGTTTTCAATGAAGAAATACATTTTTAAAGTGTCTTGACATTGAGAGAAATGTCTGACCCAACGATGACCTGGCCCAAGCCACTGTCAGTGTTGTTACTTCAAGCATGTTTCAATGTTAACTTAAATGCAAAGTATTTGAACAAACTTGATTTTAAAAAATCGTTGCTTTTATCTTATCATTTACATCATTGTAACAGTGCCCTAATTCCCTTAGCTCCCGATATGGAACGTTTTCATTGTTGATAATTCCAGGGCCAAAATCCACGAAGCCTTTAATTAGATGACAAACCACACTGGCTCTCTATCTTTTCCTGTGATCGAAGTCCATCAACATCAGACCATATTAGTTTATGAATAAGATATTTTTATTAATTGAAATGACTGTCACAAATCGAGGTATTTGATTCTGGTTTCTCAGCAGATGATGTCTGTACTTAGGTTTGGTATTGATATTGCCCCTGGTGTTGATTGTAATTGTCTGTCCCTACATGTACTTCCTGCAGCTGTTCTCTCTCCATTGAGGGGCAGGGCTGGGGTTTTGGGGTTATTGCTGTTGCCCCTGGTGTTGCTTGCAACTGTCTTTCCTGCCTTCATGCAGCTGTGTTCTGTCCCTAAGGGGTGTGCCGGGGTTTGTTGGTACATGTATCAGTTGTTAATCTTTTGTTGTATGATGGCCTTGTAGAGTTGGTGGTCCTGTTTCTTCTTGTCATCCTCTGGCTTGTTTTTTTAAATATTAACAATATGTAAGTCTTTAAAAAAATATTTATGTTTCTATATTTTTATTTGCCAGTTGAACAGTTTACAAGTGCACTGTAACTGTTATTGATCACGTATTGTTTTGGTCAGTTCAAAATGTAATGAAATAAATATAAAACATTCATAAAAAAATACCAGTTATAGCCAACTGGAGATCCTGAAATTTGGGGCCAATGTTGAAAAAGATACGATTCTCAAACTTGGTAAATCAGGCAATTTCTGCAGTGGCAATCTGTGGCACTGATAGACCATACATGTACAAATACACCGACAGGAAAGTGTGGATCGGGTTACCTCACCATGATGTGCTTGGCAAATAAGGAAGATTTTGAAGCATCTACTATTTTCAACTCACCTTCTCCTCTGTGAGGAATTTGACGCATCTCATACTGGCCTCTCTAGCCTGAGCAGCATCCTTTCTGTCCACAAAGATAACACCACTTGCAATACATCCTAAGCCATAGGTAAGCGTGTACTTGAGAGACTTCTTTGCTAAGATTGAGTAACGCCCTGGAGCCCAACATCTTAAGAATGCTGAATGCAAACCAAAAAAATGCACCAAAGTTCTTGAAATAAAATTGCCATACAATTACAAGTTCATTAGAAGTAGCTGATTTTTTTCCCTCTTACTTGTTAGTGCTTTTGATATTTTACCACATTTACAATGTGTGCTACAGTAGGCCTAGCTGATGCCCTTGGCCCAATTTCATAAAGATTTTAATTTTTTTTTTTTTTTTTTTTTGGCGGGCACTAAATTTGGCTTATTTTTTTTTTATAAGCAGCTTTTTTTTTTTACCCTGATGGGATTCTATTCTTGAATAAATTTGCTCAACAGATTTCACCATATTTGTAAATCAAATTACAAACATAAAGGATTGAACACATAAAGGCAGGTTGGTGGGTGTTCAAACAGGGGTAGAATGAGGGAGGGGGGGGGAATTAAAGGAGAGGCACCTACGTAGTTGATCAAGAGATGTCTGGTGGTTGCAGATGATCACGCAGGGTTCATTGACCCCTAGATTATCCATTGTATTTAGCATCTCGATATCAACACCGAGTAAAAGTTTGGCATCCAGGAAACAGGAGAAGAAGTTCCACCACCTGAAAATTTCAATAACACAACTGAGTCAGACTTTTGTATTAGGTAATTAAATCACAAAACCTTGATTCGCTCGGCATGCTGAGAAAATTCAATTGCAGCGGTCAACAGTAGAGTTGTTGAGGGAACCTTACAAAACTTGGTTTTCGCACAAGTTCATGACCCGGTGTCATGCCAAAAAGTGTCCGCCGCGAATAAGTGTCGGCTGAGCATGCGTAGTGGACGCCAGACACTATTTGGCATGTATTACGTGCCAAATAGTGTCCGCCGCCAAATAGTGTCCGGCGTATGTGCAATCAGTCACATGCATGCACAGCACTCGGACAGTATTTGGCGGGGGGCGGACAGTATTTAGCGGGGATGTAACGGTCATTTTGGGGGAGTTAGCGGACAGTATTTGACAGGAATGGACAGTATTTGAAAGGCAGTGTTTGGCAGTGAGTTATCGAACAAAAATAATGAACGGTGTGAGAAAGTGCTTAATGTTAAGTGTTACGAATCCTTATAATAATATACAATAAAGGAAGCGTTTAAACAAAGTTAGTAAGAAAATTCTATATGAAAAAATTATCTAAGTACGACGTCTTGTCAACTGAGCAGCTAGCACGCACTGATGCACGCTTAACGCGGACGCTTTTTGGCAGACCTCCGTAAACAATGTGACGTCATAGACGCATGACCAATCAGATCGCAATATGCT
>JAUELU010000029.1:13333657-13344100 GCA_032357145.1 Evasterias troschelii | reverse complement strand
TGTACGTGAAGCAGATTTAATTAACAACGTGATTGTAAATATTGTAAACCTTCCACTTTGAAATTATGTCCAGTATTACACCTCCATTTTTAAAAGGCACATTGAACAAGAAAAGCCAAAGAAGCAGAATAAGGGATAAACACACCTAAAGGTCATGCAGTGATTGCTTGACCCGAATTATTATTTCAAATCTACCACGAACAACCACACAGTGGTTTTTTGTATAACTTTGTTTTAAACTTTTCCTACCCTTTTTGTGATGTTTACATCACTTGAGTGCACCACACTAAAAAGAGACTGAACTGTAAACCCACAACTTCATATGCAAATTCAAGATATGAAAAAGAAAGCTTTTTGTTTTTAAAGAGACTGAGATGCTTTCGAATTTGTTTTTAGTATTTTTTAAATATTGTATCATTTAGCATTTGTTGCTATGGAGAGCTTATTTAGTGTGGTGCACCAACATAGTTGCTCTTAAAAATCGACACCCAACTCATAAAATTTTCTTGAGTGTCCAATCCCATAACAAATCAGCAAGTAAACAGCAACAAACAAAACACGTTTCCTATTTTCTTTATTTCGCTGGTATACTGCTACTGCTATTTTAAGCACGTGTTTTTTCATCCGAATTAAGTGAGAAAACGGCAAAAGAAATATCAGGTATGTACATAAATTAAACAAAACTAAGTTTTGGCAATAATAATGGACAACGACGACAAAGAGGTGGTATGAGTGAGATTGAGTGCGCATGAGTAAGATTTTAAAAACGTTCGATATACCAGTAGGCCTATCACACTGTTGCTTTTAAGATATGCAATTGACATGGGTTTTAGAAACGTTTGTAATACTAGTTCGGCAAACAAAAGTTAACGACTCATTTTTATGAGAATCCGTTTAATAATAGCATCTGAATTTATAAGTTTAGGGTTGAACTATACGCCAACTTACCAAAGAATACATGCGATTTAGAGAAAAGGACAAAAACTATTACGCCGAAGAATATTTCAGTCTTCAGAAACATTTGAATGACAAAACAATCTAGGGCCTATGTGTTTTTTGTTGATTTTTCTCGAACATGGCAGTGTTTTCAGACAGAAAATTTATAATATCCTTTGATAATAGTGTCTAGTTGATAAAATACAAGCTGAGGATCAGTCACTTGGACAATTACCAATGATCCTCTGTTAGGGTGGTATTTCGGCTACATCTGCATTACCACACACTCCCCACCAACCAAACAAGGTGGTAAAATGTTAACGGACCGTCTCCGAAGAGTCATCAACAGTTGCTACTGGTTCCAAGCATGCGTAGCTTTCGCTGTTGCAAGGCACGGGGCAGCATTTTTTGTTGTCATACAAACAGTCCAGATCACCGATACTAATTCGACATCCATTCGCGCAAATTGTTGAACCTGTGTACTCACTAGGAAGGTTGGCTGGGTTGGGACACATGCCATCTATCTTTATCCCTAAATGGTACGAAAAAGAAGGATTTTCATTTTGTTTATCCATGAAAATATGTGTACAGTTCTGAAATTTCTAATTACATTCAAGCATGCGTACATGTTGGGAAATGCCATAGAGTTGTGCACTATGCAGACGCACGAACGCTTATGCGTCACGCTACCACACAAGCTCCCCAAAGGGACGTGTTCCCGGCCCTGATATAGAGCAAGTCTCGCGCGTGTCGGAGCGAGAAACACGTCAAGAAAATAACATATTTTTTTCTGAAATCAAATTATTATTTTTAAATTAGATCTATGAAAAAATCTGACCAACAAAAACAGATATCCTTGTCCCACAGTTTTTAGTTGTTTCAACAAAAACTAACAAATGATTAATGTGTTTATTATGAAAACTAAAACTAATTTTTTACGAATTGAAATTAGTATTTTTTAAAGTATGACGTCATTTGCAAGGGGCAAGAAGCAGCTGAAACTTTAGGTGTGTAGTAGATGCTCACTTGTGTGACGCAAAGACTTACCAACAGCACGGTTTAAAGATGTTATTTTGTTTTGTTAAGGTAAGGGCGAATTTCATTTAATATTACAATTTATTTACTACTTGCCATTCTCGTTTTCTTCTTCATCTCTACGCAAGCGTCCGAGCAGAGGCTCTGGCGTCACAAGGTGGTGTAGAACCATGAAAACACAGGCAGCAAGTAGCGCGAACCGATGCATCGCGCCTCCGCGAACGCCGTCAAAATGCCGGTTCTAATACAGAAAGTTGCTCTTGTCGACGGTAGCCCTCTGGACTTCCCTTGTGTTTGAACACAATTATTGGTCACTGAGAAAAGTTTTTGTTAGTTGTTAGGGCTAGGTGTGGACAGCAGTCGTGCACAGGTTTAGAATGGGTAGAAGGCAGAGAAATTACCGGTAGTTTCTTCGTATAAGCTGGTTGTCTGCATCCACTCAACTGTCTTCTCCAAAGAAGGGCTGATCGTCCTTATATCGGCAAAAAGGTTGGATCTTACTTTCCCCCACTCCACTCTCAGTATTAATCTTGAAAATCTTTATTGTAAATAATGATTTGTTTGATAATAACAGATGAAAAGAGGCAGTGGTTTTGGAGGATTTCTTCGCCCTGACAAATCGATCCGCTGTATTGGCAAAGGCTTGCGGTGTTATATTGTTGGTATTAATTGCATGTACATAAATGATTTATATATAATAAGTGCACATGCACGGGAAGAGCTGACCGTGCATGAAGACGTGTTAGGGTTGCTGAGGGAAATAAGTTAATGACTTTAAATTAAAACAAACTAATGAAATGACATATTGCAGGTCCTTGGCAACAGCTGTGTATAATTAACCATTAGAAGTTGTATTACTTGGAGTTCGTTCGATATCATTATTTGGTCGCTTCAGTTTGTATAACGCACATGCTGCACTTACCCAGACAACATTTTTATGATTAAATCACTCCAATTTACTTTTTAAAATAATACATAAAAACTGGCAAAGTAGCCGTCCGGTAACCTTATTTTTGCAAACCATAACAAAAATAAAAATACAAAATAAAATTATGGTAGACTGAACTATACCTTATAATTTGTATGTCATCTCAAGATGATAGTGCGTTTTGTTTAGAACAATAGACCAAATTGCATTGGCCGCCATCGCTCAGGTCAAACAATGAAAACGTGCACGTGTTCGCGCCGCGCACAAGTTTCAGCCAATAGTAGGTCTTCCTTGGACCTCAGTGAGGGCGCTGCTCGGGCTTTATGGGAGGGGTCAATTCGGCTTCGAAATAACTGCTTCTTTGTTTAGGAAAACATCGATTGAGGCGTGTACTTTTGACGTATATCTACCATATGAAGCTTACATAAACAAAGTACTAGATAACGTTTTTTTAAAACTAAAAATAAAAAAAAATTTAATAATAAAAACTAACAAAAATCCATTATGACTGCACACGGTCGCGTTGTCAAATCTTCTCGATCGCGTATGCAATACGCCATTTCCTATTTATACAAAGTAAGCATAAACATTTTGCATTTATAGACCGACTGGTAAACACGGATCTTTAGCGGCGTGCCATACAACGAGATCAACGTTTGAAACGAAGAGGTCGACTTGTCCCAAGACAACTTAGAACTAAGAGGGTATCTCGACTTTATATAGTTCCATACGCAAAGTTGTTTTAGGACCAGGCATACTTGTAAAAAACAAATGTTTACTCTTTTAAAATGAGCAAGTTATTTCTTTATGACAGTCTTTTCACTTTTGCCTTTCCCTGGACGGCCTCTGCTTGATTGTTGTTCAAAGAATGAAAGTAACATAAATAAAATAAATAGGGCCTACTATTACAGCAGGGCGTTTTGTTGAGATTTGTTTTGTCTACAATTTGTAGACGTGGGAGAACGATCTAGTCATCTGCTACATCAGTGATGTCCCACTCGTGAAGGTCTTTAATAGCTCTCCCAAGTACTACGAGTGACTGTGCATAGCAGAAAGACTAAGTCTGAATGGTCTTTGTCAACGTAATACCCAGTTATAATAGGCAACATTATCAAGAAAGATACAACAAAAGTCACCTGTGAAAATTTTAGCTGAATACTGTGTTTTTACTTGTTGAGAAAACAGCAAAACACTGTCACGGTATTTTCGTCTAGAGCGCATCATCTATAAACGTTTAGCGAGGTGACAGAGGGTACCAATCGCATCTCTGGCTACAGCATGTTCGGAATGGACACCACGGAACCACAGCCAACCCTCAGAAATCTGAGAAACGATTCGTGCATAAATTGTTTCTCATATTCAAATGTTTTGGGGTGAAAAATATTGTCCGAACCATACTTCGAAGGGAGTCCTGTCTCAGAAATAATAGTTTATACCATTAACAGAAGCAATGCTTCTTACCTATGTAAGTTGTTACGGTTTTTCAATTTTGTTGAGTTTTCAAATCTACATAAGGTAGGGTAGGCCCTACCTTTATGTCAAACTAAACTTTATAACTTTTATAAATTAACGAAATCATCCAACACAAAAATAAAAACGAGAGACGGATTTTTTAACACTATCAACCCACCTAAGGTGATTTAATTACCAAATTAGAAATCTGTACAGTAATACTCTAAGACGGTCAATATTGTTTTAATTCCGTACAATTAAATAAACCTTTTAGCGAACGTCAATTGTCCCAACATCAGACGTAAACATGGTTCGAAGCTTCATTGGTCCAAAACAACTAAAAAACAAGATTTATGATTCAGTTCTCAAAGTTTAACATTCCTGGAGATATTAACAAAGGCTCACAAACCTGACCCCCCCCAAAAAAAAATATATATATATATATATATATATATATATATATATATCATAATAATAATAACTTTTAAATAATTATAATATATAATATATAAACAAACAAACAACAACAACAAAACTTAATAATCAAAATACAACAAAACTCATTCATGTCAACTCTCTACTGTGGCCAAAAGTCACACAATACTGATCATTACAACCTCATTCTACTGTAAAATAATTTATTTTAGTCTTATAACAAAAAGCACCAAATGTCTTTCGAAGATCAATTTTTACAGAGAATAGCATAAAAAGACAACTTTGAAAACAGAAACCCGGACTTGCAATTAACACTTGCTGAGAAGGTAACTACTTTTTAATATTTTGTTTTATGCACGTTCACCTTGAACAAGGCTTTAAAATGCTCTTGGTAAGGGGCTACAAGAAGAAAATATTTAAAATGAAATTAACTTATTAGGCCTATGACTTATTTCTCAATTATGACTTAGTATGAGTTATAAAATAAGTTATGCATTTTTAACCTTTAAATTATTTGTTGAAGGTATATTGATGGATTTCAATGTTTCATGTTATATATTTGGTATGTTCCTATAATCACTCAATTCAGCCATTTGGTTGCAATGTGATTTTGTTATCAACCTTCCATGAATGGTAGAGTGAATGAATGAATGCAGTCACAATTATGACTTAATTGACACAAGTCATACCTATGACTTATGCTAAACTATAATTATGAAATATAAGCCACAATTATGACTTGTACTAAGAAGAAAAAGAGAGAGTAAAAGAAAAACAAAGAAGGGTGTAATGATGGCCCAAATGTCCGTAATAAGTTGGTCTCCCATTGGTTGTCTGGCTGTAATGAATTCATACTTGATATCCCGCTGCGTTGATCGAATTGGATTGTTCATTTTAAAGTTCGTTTGTCATTAAATGAAGCAGTTCCAGCATTTTTATTTACAAGTTCTTTATAGTTAAAAGAAAATCAATTATCTTAAATAATGTAGCAAATAAGATTGTAGTCAGTTTCATATGTTAGTATAGTGTCAAATCGAAATATAACTGTTTTTCTTATAATAAATAACACCCCTTCAACTGCAATCTTTTTCAGTAAAGATGATAAAAGTTTGAAAATGCAAAATAGAACTTTTTTATAACATTCTAAAGGAAGCTTTCTCAATGAGTCCAAAATAAGCTTCACCATTTTGCTGCAGATAAAATCACATTTTGAACAACTATTTTTCTCTCTCTGATTATTAAAATTTTATTCTGAAAGTCGTAAAATACTGAAACAGGTTTTTTGGTTGCAAATATTGATTAATTTTTTTGTAAAAAAGTATTTTCTCTCACAAACTCAACCTAGCCATAGTGTTCCTTTTCTACAAACAACTACAAAATAGCAGCTTAATTTACACTATTTACACGAAAAACTTATCTTAAATTTATCTGGTGATTGTATATGTACTTAAGTTTTTAGTATAGAATTAAATAAATTTTTGGGGTAGTCAAAAATTTATAAAATTTGTAAAAGTAAAATAAGATTTGCAATGGCCTGAAAAGTGTTCGGACTACAAGTGCTAATTCTTACTACTATAGGAGCTCGTGATAAACATTTTGTAGGAAAACTTTTTGTTCAAGAACTTTTTTACAAACACCCCTAGAAACAAGATTGTGCGTTACAAAACCTCTATCAAAAGACAACAAATGCCAACTGCATTTATGTCATTAAGAAATTTGTATTGGTTGTATGCGTATATTATTTACATGCAGCTCATTCGTGATGGTCGAAATGTCATGATTCAACGAAATGAATTGTTTGATTCACTGAAATCCCAATGTATAATGGCACGTTAATTTTTGAACAGACTGTGCAAGTCTCGCGCGTATTGAAAAAGAGAAAACAACTCAAAGAAGGACTACATTTTTTATGAAACCAACTAGACCCTATCCTTTTCAAATTATATTAATACGATTTGTATTTAATGCAATAAAATAATTTGTTAAAAAATAACATTCAAACATACTTAAAACTTGGGACTAGGGTGCTTATTTTAATTTACCAATTACCCCCGAATTTGTTCAATCATTAACATGTACGTCAGTTGGGCAAATATCTTAATTGCTTACAGTAACCGGAAGTAAAACCTTATATTCTTCTCTGGTTTCTTTGCTGTCGTCCTATTTCAATATATATTTCATGAAAAATATGTCACTTTCCTAACAATTTTTAAATTTCTAAAGCCTTTAAGCAATCCCCCTTTTCATACCCTCGGGAGTGTCGTTACACAAAATTAGATGTAAATATATATATATTATTATTATTATTATTGTTTTATTTAATTTTTTTTTTGGGGGGGGGGGCTCTTTGTCCAGTAATCACACGTTTTTCCCCAAATGCTTCTCCGTGTGGTTGGGTGTGTTGTTTTTTAACTCCTAGGCCTCATTATTATGTACAGCTTAGGACCCCGACTGTATTGTTCTTGTAGGTAATTCTTTGCTGCTAGTGTTATTTATTATCGTGTATTTCTAATGTATGAATCCAGGGCCCCTAAATAAATAAATAAATAAAAATTGTAAATAAACAATATAATAACTTATGTATTCATAATCTAAGTAAAACTCAATTTTTTGACCTAACAGAATCAACTTCGTCTTTGAAGTTCGAATACGCGCGTGACTTGCACAGTCTAATAAAATGAAACCAACTTTCCATTGTTGATAAACAAAGTGCGCCGGTTGGCATGGACGGCCTAATGTTAGCAAAGTATTCAATCGTGTTAAAATTGTTGTGACCAACAATTTCTGTAATTAAGATTCGTGAACTGAAATACCTTCCTTGATTGGTAGATTTGTTTCCAACAAATTCAACATTATTTTTGAATGTTTGTCTAAATATTGCTACAAACTATGGCTCTGTTTTTTATTTGCAGTGATGGCTTAGTTTTCAAACCTCGGTTGGCAAAAACTCGGGCTGTGACGTTGCAATAAAAAGGTCTGGATCGCAAAATTCAACATGCATGCGTTGAAGTATGAGACAACCTGATCAGGGCCCTTAGCAACAGTGGTAGCCACAGCCGTAGCTGCCAATTTGAATACTATGGCCTGTAAGGCTACGCTACTGAAGCTTCCATACTGGCTTTATCAACACTTGATGGGGGTCATGTTGTGACTGCAGAATCATTATAGTTCACATAATATGAAAATGAACTTCTTGGAATTTAAATTTTGGGGGCATTGTTTAAACACCTGATAAAGCATTTGTTTATGAAAGATTATACATTTATTTACACTCTATTGATATGAATTTTTCCAATCAGATAGTTTCCCAGAAAAGAAGTCTAAGAAATGAGAGAATTTCATAGTATCAGGTAGTTTTCAAGAATCATATAATTAAATTACTCTATGGTAATCATCAATACAATTTATTAAGTTTGCAAGAGAACAATGATTGCATGTATTTCGTACGTTTTTTATGCAATAATCTTAACAAAAGGTGCGTTAAGACCGACCCACTTGTTTTCATTTGTGACATTTAGTCATCAGTTTAAGTTGAACACTTGATAAAACTAACCATTGCATGGCTCAGTATAGTTCTTAGTAAGTACAACACAGTAATAGCCAAAGTATACAGGATCAAATCCTGTCGGGGTAAATATTTCTTAATTCACCTTAAAAACAGCACCTAAGGGAAATAACTATTTTGAAATTAACAAAGATCTTTCCCAGTTTCAGAATTAATACATTTCAGTTACTCTGAAATTGAGGCCACTTGAAAAGAAAAACAAGTCTCCTTTAAAATGTACCTCTAAGTTTTAAAAGATGCATCAAATCTTAACCTGCCTTTATATACAACCTTTTGGTTACTTTATTTTAACAGATCCGAGATTATCTCTTGGAAAGTGAATCTTCAGAAGATTTTGAGGTCACTTTTCTTTGGAAGAATCTTGAAGTTTTCTTCAGTGTACAGGAACTAGGCTGTGGCGGGGTAAAGCTCTGGGTGTGTCTTTATTTGATTCATGAATTTTACTGACAACAAATGGAATGTTGTTTTCATTCTGCTTGGCTTCAAGGACTCGAACCTAAAAATATGAAACAAGAACAAAATGTCACAAATATTACTAGAAATATCCTTTCAATACAATTCAGTATTTCCATAATTACATCAAGTTGTTGAACAACACAGTTATAATTGTGTGCGTCGTGGCTGACCCATTAAGGGCAACAGACTTAAGCTCTGGTGTTTCTGATCAGCAGAGTAGGGGGTTCAAGTCCCTGTCGGGGCAATTATGTCCTTAAGCCTTAGGTCCTGTGAACTACGATTGGCACTGCCATAAAAGAACACAGAACAGTTATTGTGGAAAAGTAGGGGTTAACCCCTGTGTATCTGGTTCACATAATGCATGTATCCTTATTCGTAGGTTTCCTTAGGCTTGCGAGCTACAGTGGTTATGTTAAGTCGCGTGTAGTGGCCGGGCGGTTAAAAGCACCAGAACGGAGCCCTCATGTTTCTAATCAGCGTAGTGTGGGTTTGAGTCCCAGTTTCGACACGACAGCTGTAGGATCCATGTGATGTGTAATGCATGTAAAATAACCCAGTTATTGCTAAGAGAATGGGTTTGCCCCGATATTTCTAGTAGTGGCTGCAGCCCCTTGTTTCCTTTAAGGGTGCTTCAAACATAGTTTTAGCCCAAAAAGTCAAAAACCGTCTTCAAATGTTTCTGTTTGTTCAAGTGCTTTGAGAAGAATATAATATAACTTATATGGCATCTGATTTGATTTTTACCCTTACACCGATGTGTGTTAAGCACTGTACACTCAGTACTTTCCCGAGTTCTGTGAAAAGAAATTCCACAGGCAAATCACTCGGGTGGGGTTCGAACCCACGATCTTTGCAATGCTGTATGGCATCATTTTTGTTTGAGACAAATTACCTTTTTTGAAATGAAAACCTTGTGTGGATGTGTGTGCAAGTCCACAGGAGTCTCAATATCCTCCAGAGTATAAATATTTTGTGTTCTCAGGCCCACTCTTTTTCTACAGTGCCCGTCGTCAACTCACCCTTTCCCAGAGTTGTGTGTTTTGAGCTTTGACATCTAAAATGGCATTCTGCATGGTGTCTAGGGTGAATTGTAAGCCCTCTATCATCGACTGCATCTCCTCAAAGTTTTCACAAGTGGGACAATCTGTTGACAACAATAACATTTACTCAAGGATAATCTGATTATAATTATTTAAACAGTGTACTGACAGTTGAACAGTGGTCAGAACAAGACCAAGATTGCTCCGCATTGTCTATACTGATCTTTATTAACATAGATTAGGCCTATTAGTCAATGTTCTACTTGTAAATAATTTTAGCTGAAATAAATTCAGTGATGAAAAGATATTTATAGTAATATAAATGAGTTGGGTTTTTAATTTCTTTAGTGTGGAATAGTAAAATATTATGGAATACATGGAATACAAAGAAAATCTTGTTCATAGATGTTAACCAATTCATGTGAAGCACTGTATACTCAGTACATTCCCGTATCTTGTGAAAATAATCCACAGGCATCTTACTCTGGTGGAAATCAAACCAAAGATCTTTGACATTCTAGAGCAGATGCTTTACTGCTAGACCACCAAATTTGCCCAGTACAGGCAGTTTGAATCCTGTATTTGAGTAGGGGGTA
>JAUELU010000029.1:13253317-13264499 GCA_032357145.1 Evasterias troschelii | reverse complement strand
GATCTAACAAGGAAGGTTAGTGGTAGCACTTAAAGACTACATATAAGCTTTCACATTTTTATGAGGAACGAGGTTGTTTGACTCCAAAAAATACTAATAATTTGATAAAGTTCCCTTTTTGTGTGGAGATAAAGCCACTAGAAGTGCACAAATGTTAAACTATAGAGGTTTTTACAGACTCTCTACAGCATTTCAAAAGATATCTGAAGGCCAGCCTTTCACTTCTGTGATAGTAATTTTTCCTCTTTCAAGAAAATCTGAAAGTGCAGGGAGACCAATGAAAAACCAGAAAATCAAGACAAATCCTGACAATTTAGGCATCAGTTATTGACTGTGAAAGTTATCTGCCGAGTCAACTTTCAGGGAACCAGTCACAAATGCTACAATCAAATTGCACAAATTGATTGGTACTCCGTTTCGCTTTAGCTAAGCAAAGTATTACCATGCTAAGCAATAAGAAGCTCTATGAAACTAGTTCATGGGCCTAATTTCATAGAGCTGCTTAACGACTATTGAGCACAAAAAAATTGTGCTTACCAGAGTAGGGTTACCAGCTAAAGTATCATGTCAATTATATCATGTGTGACTGGTATCCTGCCCATTTTTGCATAGCAGAAAATGATTACGTAAATTTTGCAGATAAAGCAGCTCTATGAAATTGGAGCCTGGGCTTGATTTAACAAAGCGATATGTTTGCCACGGTGATTTGTGCAGTGACTTCACTCTTTGCTTAGCAATTAAGATTGATACACAGTTAAGATCAATCTTAGCTCTTTGTGAAATTTACCCTGGACATTAATCTTTGAAGTGGCAAGGTCAAGATATTTTTTGAAAAGGGTATATCTATTACAAAATCATCAAGTCTATGGTGACATTTTGAAGTGGCACCAAGGACATGACCAGTGGTAACAGAGGTACCTTCAAATTCCATGCTCCACACACGTAGATTCAAATCATAGTGTTCGCCAGAGGGGTGTCTGGATGTCTTTCTATGATGCCCTATTCTATATTTTGGCCACCCAGTTTTCTCTTTAAATTAAAGGTAGGGTCGTAAATTGTTTTTTTATCAATGTGATGTTTATTTTTTAGCATACACAAACAAAATACAATAATAGTCACATGTGAAAATTTCAGCTGAATACAGAGTCTACTTGCTGCGAAAACAGCCAAAAACTTTCACTGTATTTTCACAAGAACGCTGAATCCATCCACATTTAGCGAAGCGACAGCGGGTACCCAGCACATCTCTGGCCACAGCATTCGCGAACGAACACCAACCCTTAGAAATCTGAGAAATCATTCTCATATTAAAATGTTCATGGGTGAAAAAGTATCCAAACCATACTCCTTCAAAGGGAAACCATACTCCTTCAAAGGGAATCCATTCTCAAAATAGATTTACTATTTTGATTACTACCAACAGCTGTCGTGCCTCTCACCAAGTAAGTTTTTATGGTCATTAACTTTTTGGGGTATTTACCAATCTATGACCCTACCTTTAACTGTAAAAGGACTGTAACCAAGCAGATGGAAGACAGGCAAAAAAAAAAATTGATTTCTTGCTCAAGTTATTCCCCCAACTTAATATTTTCCAGACCCTGGTCTGGTAGCCTTGTTTAATACCCCTTTTCATACTTAAAACAACAAATACAAATTGGACAATGAAATTGAAACTGGAAACTTAACCACTTAGTGCTGGTATTACTGAGATTTCTCCGTGCTCAGGAATGGGATTAATTTTTCAGAACATCTGGAGTAATTTGTTTTTGAGATATCTTTGTCACAATGAAACCTTGACTGTTAAACAAAGTAAAGACAACAAACGTTCTCATAGTTTTGCTCTCTTTCAAGAAAATATGAGATGCATTTCACCGTTAATTGCAAAATAACCTGATAATTGTTCATGGATTGACCATGAAATGCTTGAATCTACGACTACTCGGACTTACCTCCCATATGTGCTAAATATAATGATTTAATGACAGTCTATCGATCTCCCGTAACCCTCATTTATACAACAATAGGAATGGGGATAACACAATAACCCCTGGAAAAGGGTGTTTTTGAGCATTTATTCCAGTACTCTTTGTTCCTTTTTTTACCAGGGGGAAACAATTGCATAGTGCTTTTCAATGGAATGTTCGACAAATTAACACTTATTATGCATACTATATTATATGTAATATAAACGCAGGTTTACCTGACCTCGGGTCATGTGTACAGTGTCATCCGGATATAACTCGTTAAAGACGCTATATATCCCATTGTTATTATTGTAATTAGAACCGATTACCATAGCCGTATCCATAGCCAAAGTCACTTGATTCAGACAAAGCCTTACAGGGTTTGCCCTTACAGTGACTAGCCAGCAGGACCAGTTTAATAGCTTGTCATTTCACTGGTTCGTCAGGTTTATCACTAGTCCATAGGGGACTGAACTTAACAGTCTGACCTTTTTTCACTGGTCCTCAGGTGTTTTAACTGGCATTTAGCCTGTGGACCACTGTTAAGGGAGAATGCTGCCTTATAGTACTGTAACCAACCTCGTCCCCATGGTTACTTTATTTCCAACCATGTTTACAATAGTAAACCCTGGGAGGGAAACTACTTACTTGGACCCTGATTGGACAACGACTTCATTAAACAGCCGGCCGGCAACCAATGCACAAACAGGCTATTAAATCTGGTATCGGACCACGAGACTATGACAAAGATGTGAATTTCGAAAAGCAGCCAGACTATTCTAATTTGCATACGTATCCAAATATATTTTGGATGATGACAAAACCATCTGAGGATACTTTTTTCAGGTCTGGTCAAATTATTTGTAATAATAATAATAATTTTTTATTTTTTTGTGTGAAAAACAGTGTTTCATTGGAAGCTTTCCCTAGGATAAACAAGAAATAAAGAAATAAACACATACATATATAAATTATTAGATGCACTGTTTGTTAATTATTTAAAGCAAACTCATAAACCGTTTTTTTTAAACCCTGGCCAAAAAGATGTGATCGAGTGACTTCACCAACAACCTAAAACCTTGGGGATTGTTTGAGTGACTCACTCATGACATTGTCCCATCATGTGTTGATATCATGTAGAGAAATAAAACCACTTGTGTTCTTTGCTGTGTCATTTACTCCTTCATCACAGAGTCTGGTCAATCATCCACAGAACACTAAAAAGGGACGGATAATGTTACAAAGCAAAAAAAAGTAACGAAAAGCTTTGTAATCGCTCAAAATACTAGAGCAGGATTTGAACCAATGACCTCCAGATTAACTGCCAGCACTCTACCAACTTAGCTTAGTAGAGCAGTGGCAGGTTAATCCAAAGGTAAGTGGTTCAAATCCTTTTTTAGTAAATTTTTCTTTGATAAACCCCAAACTACTTTAAAATGTACCCATTAGTTTCTCTTGTGGTTTCTTACTTAGAATACTGGATGTCAGAAATCTGATGTCATGAATGACTTTCATAATGTAATAATGATACTAATGTGGCGTGTCATGGCCGAGCGGCTATGAGCATCGGACTCGAACTCTGGTGCTTTCTGATCAGCAGAGTGTGGGTTAAAGTCCCTGCCATGGAAATATATCATATTAAAAATGATAATAACAATAGTTAAATTTATTTTTTATTTCAGACAATAAAAACATCTTGACCAGGAGTCGTCCAGGAAGTAAACAAAAACTGTCATCAAAAGCCCCAAATCATTTGTGTATAGATATTATCAGAAATATTTACAGCAGAATTAAAAGTAAAAAACAAAACCACAATTGAACCATTGTCAAATCTGCCTAAAAGACATTCAAGGTGCTTCACAAAAATATAATTAAAAAGCAAGGCCTTGTTCACTAAAAGTTGCTTTACTTTTTAGTAAAACATTTCAACACTAATAATAACAATCAGCTTCAAGTAAGCACTTTTAAACATCCAAGAGCCTTACACTAGTACTACCCCTGTTCATTCAGCCTGAGCATTTTTGAAAGCATCTAAACTCCTTTTGAGTATGCAGCACCAGCAGCCAAATCGGCACACAGGTTGCTAAATATTCATATCAAGCATTAGTGTAAGGCGTTTTGATGCAATGTTAAAAGAGGGGCACGAAGGTGAAATTCAGTTTTGTGATCCTCTCATTTTTCCCAATAGATACAGTTCTCATGAAAATGTAAAACAAGTATAAGTCTCTAAACTACGTTAAAATTGTGTAAAATGCCATTTTATTTTAAACTTATTTGAAGTTTGTAACATGTCATCATCGAGCATTAAAAACAAATGGGCCTGAATATCTTTCGAAGAGGGATTTTTAAGCCAGTCAAAAGGCCAAATGCAATGCCGTTTTGATTGAAAATCATAAAAATTCAGGAATGAACTAACAATTCCTTACAGGTACACTAACAGGCCCCATATTTTAGATGTGACGTCATGGAATGTATGGGATTTTGATAAAAATTGCACTTGAAGAGTATCAAACACAATGGAATTGTACACAGTTTTAACTCAAGGTAAGAGAATTGTAACCCTCCCCCCCGTTTTCATAAGGACTCTACCTATTCACAGAAAATGAGTGCATCACAAAACTGAATTTGACCTTGGAGCCCCTCATTAAAAACACATGTGACATCACATGATTCCGACCACAACACCTGGACTTCTGCAGGCATTATTTTTAACAGTTCAAGTTCAATGAAGCAAACAAAGTCTTGCATTTTACAGAAAGTGCATCCTACAATCTTTTCCCCTCAAATTTTGATACATAGAAAAAGGGCACATTATACAACTTCAGCTTTTATTTGTATAATTATTGATTGTACAAGGAGCTTGTAATAATTCAGCAGTATCAAAAATTACTGGTGCAGTATCTTGCCTACCAGAAAATGCCCCGGAATGTCAGATCACCCTTTTTGTTAACATTGATAACATATTTTCTTCCCATTTTTCACACAATAAGGAGTTTCAGAACTCAACTGTCACCTTTAAGGATTCTATTGTTTCGTTAGATGAATAATATAAACAATGAAACTCTTTCAAAAATTTTTTTATTATTATTTAAGGTATTATGGAGGACTGGTAGCCCTGACAAAATATTTGCACACAGTGTTTATGGTTTGTGTTATCATTCATGAAATAATAAAGCTGTGAAAAGTTTTGCTTAATCTGTTGTGTGAGTCAGGAACAAAGTAGTGAAAAACCATACCATTTTCAGCATGTAAATACATTGTCAACATTGTAACAACAGCAATCAGCTGTTGCATTTTGTTAGGTTTTCAAATAAAGTTTTCTCAAATATGACTCAAATAAGATGAGGAAAAATGGTTCTTGTATGAACTTCAAAATAAGCTTTCAGACTAAAACTAAACAATTATGTTTTTTATTCTTACCAATCTAGTATAATGTTTACATTTTTAGCATATATGGAAAATGACTTTTAGGAGCACCTTTTAGCATGTGGTACAACAATTGGATGAACTATCCCAAACTCTATTGTTCCATCTAATCATCTTTAACGAGCTTGGTTGTGCATTACATCATCGAACAATGATGTAAGAGTTGACAGTAACAATATATGACAGCGAAAAACAAAAGGAAGTCAGCAATTAGCAGAGACTGGCGCCCAAGCAGAGACATGCACTTCCATTCCATTAATGTTATCACATCATCAAGGACATGTCATTGTAGTGAAGTTTGTTTACACCAAAAGTTCCCTTGAATGGTACGAACTTTTAGGTAACTCATTTTTGTTAAGAAAACTCCACTTGAGCACACAGGTTCCAATTTAATTTTAAGCAGAACATATTGCTTAGAAATTTTCTGCAAAGCAAAAAGAAGCAGGATACCAGTTATAAATGGTACATGTGGTATGCTACTTTGACTGGTAAACTTATTCTAAGTATATTGCTCAGATATTTTTAAGCACAAAAAGTAGCTAAGCACAACAATTATACTTACCAGAATATGGTTACCAGCCAAAATACCCAGTCATAATCTTTGACTGGTACCTTCCCCCTTATTTTGCTTAGCAGAAATTTAGTAAGCAATATTTTTGCTCAATCAGCTCTATGAAACTGGACCCAGATTTCAAAACTTGGATCTCTCCCTGGACCAAAAAGCCCTTTCACAATTTTTTATGGTAGGTTTGCTCTCGAAAATCTAAAAGTATAAATGAGTAAATCTTTAAGTGTTTGGGAAAACACTGGACCACCTTAGTAATTCTGCTGGAAAGTTACTGGCTAATGCTAAGAGTACTTTTTTGAGCCCTGGATGTTCAACAGTTGTTTTGGAAAAAAATTGCATTTGTTCTCACGCAATGAATTTTGTTGAATCAGTGTTGCAATGAAAATGTAGAAAAGCCTTCACCCTTTTTTTAAATGTGCATGAATCATGGTCTGCCACGTTTCAGGTCTGACAGGATAGCTAGGGGCGTGATCCTTGGCTAGACAGCGTGAAGAGGTTTCAACAATTCAGTCAAGTGTCCCCCCAAAAAACCAGGATACGGAGCCACCTCCAAGGAAGTGGAACCCCAAGAAATACCCAGGGACTTTCATCCCAACGTCACCGAATGTTGGGATTGCCGCAATGCTCTTGGGAAAAATGAAAGTTCAGTATTATTACCCAGGGGTATCCAAATTAGAACCCAACTGGTACTCCCAGGGGTAGATACTTTCTATGAGTCTGCCAGGGTTAAAGGGGGGCTTCAAGGTCAAATGTCAGTTTTGTGATGCACTCATTTTTCAATGGATAGCGTCCTCGTGAAAGTCCACGAACAAATTACAAGTCTCCAACCCCACATTACATTGGTGTAAAATATAATTTTATCCAATACTCTTTCATAGTGAAACTTGTACAATACAAAAAGGACTTTTTCGTGCCAGATAAAAGGTAAAATGCAATGATGTTTTGTTTGAATATCATCAAAATTCAGGAATGAACTAAAAATTATACATACAAAAACTTCAAATCTACAGCCATTAGATCTTGACTCCCCCCCCCCACCCCACGACAACATCTACAGCAAATAGGAGATTAGTAGCTGAGATCCACCTTCAGTTGCTAAAAATTAAGTAAAAGCATTGCATTTTGGAAATAGCATCCCCCCCCCCCCACAAACACAAAATGTCAACCACAAATTGTAGTTCTTGAATTGTACAATTTTAGTGTTTTTTCCAAAATATCAGTAGTTTGTCAATGGCAAAAATTGTTGTTCAAACTGACCAACTATACAACAAATTCCCGCAATGCATGTCATTTGAAAAAAAATAAAAATAAACAAGGGAAACTAACTAAGTAAATAACTTTGGGTTGAAAAAAGAAAAAAATTACTAGAGTGGGACTTGAAAATGTAACCTCCAGATTAACATGCTGGTGCTCTAAAAACTAAACAATTGAGTCCTTTTCTTCATGGTTTCCTTATTTTGTCAATATCTTTTGTCAGATATACTAGTAAGCTCAGTTGGTAGAGCACTGGCACATCAATCCGGAGGTCGCAGGTTCAAATCCAGCTCTGGTAGGTTTGTCTATATTTAAGCCAAAACAAAGTATACTGATAATATTACATACTGACATGAGTTGTTTTTCAAATGAGGGTTGGTCTGTGGGGCTTTCACAAGCTCCCTTCAGTTTCATCCCAAGAAATAACTTCAGATTTATACCCTGATTATTTGACAGACATTGTGGACCCTTCACACAGCAGGTCACCAATAAAAGCATACCACTGAAATTCCCCAAATCAAACGTGTTTTGTATTGAGACAAACACCAACAAATCAATCTGATTCAAAATACATGTAATGTAACACCCAATAATCATATACAATCAATTTTGTCTCACTCCAAGACGGCAGAAAATATCTTTGCATATCAGATTTGCAACTAAGCTGAAAGATTCTGACATGTTTCGCCAGTGGTTACCCCAGCCAAGAGGTTGTAGAGTGCAATATTAACTACGAAACAGTAACAATCTTCCTGAAAATAAATGCAAAACAAACAGATACAAAAGTACTCCAATACCTTACTCTGTATTTTGAACAAAACATAATTTTCTCATTTTAAATGTGTGCTGTGTATTTCTTATCTTGTATTTTAGTTTTATGTGTAAGTCTTTTCTAAAAGTAATTCTATGTACATTTCATCATTTTAAAAATGTAACCTGTGTAGCAATTTAGCCCCCACAGCAAAAAACACATTGTTTTAATAAATTAGAAATAACAACACTAACAATAATAATAATACATAATGGACAAAACAGGCATACTGAGACAAACCGCATCAAGGAAATATCCATCATGCTGCCACCATCTTGGTCTTGTTCCTTGTATCCAATAGCAGTAATGAATGCTTACAATCATTGCACAAGAAAGAAACCAGACTATTTTCCTTCCAGCCTCGGTTTGGTTACAATGATTTGGATTGGAAAAAAATCAAGACGGCCGCACCATAAAAGAGAAGCCTCGGGTCACAAAAGTTCCCCTTTTGAAAATCCAGAAAACACTTTCAAACATTTAAATCACATCTAATTCAGACTCCGGGAACAAAAATATTTGGGAATCCAAAGCTGCTTACAGGAAGATGTTTTGACAATTTCTGACTAATCACTGGCAAACCCCCCTCTCTGCCTTCCCACCAAGAAAACATGGATACAATTCCATCCTCAGCCAACTATTTTTACACGGCCGAAATTCCTGTGGTCTAACCAGCTTGCTTTTCCTGTTTTTGGCACAACAATCCCGAGAAACACCTGTATGTAGGACAATGGGTGTTTTTAACCTTTTGGCGTACTTTAATATTCATTCATTTAGTACGCTTGGTGTGTTTAAAGAATAATCACATATATTGAGGAAAGGTCTGCAACCACAATCTTTTGGTTTTTAGATGAGCAAACATTACACAAGTCTTGATGTGGTTTGAGTGTGAAGTTTGGCTTTGTACATCGATTTCATTTTGTTGAGTAATGTAAACCACACACCAAAGGCATGTTCTTATGAAATCGCTGTAAAATCTTGCTTTGAACTTTTGTATGATTTCTTGTGAACTCCTATTGTTTGATATATGTCACACACCAGAAGCATGGGTTTGCACTTTTCAAAACAGATGTGCAACATTGTAATTCCAACCCTAACCCCCCCCTAAAAAAAAGAGGCAAAAAAGCCGAACTGCCGTGCACATTTCAGCTTTTAATGGCACTATCAAAAACAAATAAGAGGAAATCAACTGATCAGCTGAGATGGTGCGTGCTTGTTAAACTGGGGCAAACAGAGTTATTGAACAAGGATTGTTGGACCGGGAAAGCAGGAAATAGGAAGACACATTCAATGGAAGAGGGACACACATCAATTACACCTGCATGTGTAAGGCAGGGATTGAAATTGAGTTAGGTGTGGTGACCAGTAAGACAGAGTTAGGTGAGAAGGGTGGGGGAGGGGTAAGGCAGGGCTAGTTACTGAGTTAGGTGTGGTGGGTGGGAGAGGCGTAAGGCAGGGATAGCAACCGAGTTGCTAAGCAAACTTAAATCCTTGATTCTGATTGGTCAATCCATAGCAACAAGAGTTTGATTTTTACCTATATTGCACGGCCCAATATAACACACTGTTCTAATTTAGAAGTTTATCCTCGTTGGATATGGGACTCAGAAACCACATACATTTTTCCATATTCAATTCGTACTTGTGTGATAACTAATAATATTTACTGCAAATATATTTTTAACGGTTAAAAGCATGTTGGACAAAGCAAATTTCCATTTTATGGCAATAAACAAAAACAATTAAACAAAACCCCCAAAAACCAAAACATATAATTAAAATTTGATATTTGTTTTAATTTCACAGCTCCAGCAAAATAAAACCTATTACAGTCTCCCCTACCCCTAAGAAGAAGGAAATGGACACATCAGAGTAAAATAAAGTATAAAAAGTCTGGAATAAGAGTATTGGGTTAGTACTTGACCCAGTCAGCATTGCATTGTATTCGGGATGGCATAGTGCACTAAAGGTATCAGGTAGGCCTATAGGTTCATAGATTGACTTTTGTTGATGAATGCTGATGAATAGGCAAAACTATAAAGAAAGATGCGTTAAAAGGCACATGTGAAAGTTTCAGCTGAATACTTGCTAAGAAAATAGCAAAAAAAACTGTCATGATATTTTCACAAGTACTTCAAATTCATCCACATTTAGCAAGGTAGCAGCAGCGGTACCAACCACATCTCTGGCTGCAGCATTCGCGAACGGACAACAACCCTCAGAAATCTGAGACAATCTATTTTTTAGATTCAAATATTGTTGGGTGAAAAATTATCCAACGATATTACTTTCGAAGGGAATACTTTCTGAAAATAGTTTATACTATCAACAGCTGCAGTGTTTCTCAAAGTACGTTTATGTGGTCATTAATTTTTGGAGTAGTTCCCAATCTACGAGTGTACCTTAAACTAGACAGACAGATGTAAGCACACACAAATCACAAACAATCAATCTCAAGTAGATGTCTCAGCACTTGACTACCAGACAAGATTATCTAGGAATCGTCTTGCAACACCCCCCCCCCCCCCAAGTTTGCCATTTCAACAAGAGGTTAGTCCACTGTCCTTTCTCTATAGTCAAAGGCACTTTTTCCTGCTCAAATCAAACAAACAAGTCATTCAAGTTTAATAGTTTAATACTAATAGAAGGTTCTCAACTACGTAAAGAAGTGGAGTGTCCAGGGATTGGGAAATTCCCCATCCAACGCTGACTCATATCCTGCACATATGCTTCAATCCAGGACTCCATTGTTTCCAATCACTAAGGAGAGACAGGTGCCCCCAAACTGACCTTAAGTGACCTCACTAAATGGTCTTTTAGAACTCTAACTACCTCCAACCCTTCATAATCCAACTGCATGTTTTGTTTGATTCTGTTGGACTTATGGATGCACTAGTAAACTAATTATACTTTACATGGAATCAGGTAAACTACCATAATCAGAGTCCAACAGTTTGGGTGTTGAGTTTGGTGTTGGGTTTTGTTTAGAGAGTGAAGAAGGATCCTTTCATTCACCAAAAAGTGAGCTACAATCCTTTTAACAACTCTTTGTTTTTACCTTCTCTGTTTCCCACAGATATCCCCCTTTTAAAGACTCTGGACACTATTGGTAATTGTCAAAGACCAGTCTTCTTACTTGGTGTATCCCAACATATGCATAAA
>JAUELU010000029.1:13089601-13100094 GCA_032357145.1 Evasterias troschelii | reverse complement strand
TAAACCATGTAAGTTTAATGTAAATCTGTGAGCTTTTCTGTTTTGTGTTTTACCAGAAGTATAGAGACCCTTTAACGCATGAAGGAAACAATCTCGCGCACATATAAACTTTTTAATTTGTTTATGAGAGATCGCCTAACACCACAAGGCCACCGACGGCCACTTTCAAGGTGAGGGGCGACACTTGACTGATTTGGGCTATCGACCCAAATCAACTGTTACCAGTGGCAAGTTGCCACCTTCTTCTGGGACTAAACCAGGGTTATATCCCCTTGACAGTCCGCAAGGATGTAGGCATGGGTATCATCCACTAGGAGCCTGGCTGGTTGAGCAGAATGGACTACCTTGCTAAATGCTTGACAATGTGAAAGACTTGCACAGGCTATTTCCCCTTCAACATAGACAATGAACTTTAATTTAAGAATACTTTTGTCTTGATCCATTTTTAACTACCTGCACATTTTTATCGTTGTTACTTTTCAAATAAACAGCTGCAAATTATCATTGTAGTATAACATTTCTATCAGAACAGGTTTGTTTATTTGGTTGTTGTTGTTGTTGTTTTTGTTTTTTAACTATTTCTTTTCAAAATTGTCAGCAACGTGAATGAATTCCAGTTATTTGTGATCAAAATAATGCAAATTTTCATTGTTTTGCTGGTATCAATTGCCATCTACCTCAGTGGATGAGGTTCAACTACCACTTTGTGAAATGACCAGTGTGAGGTTTTGGAATAACACCAGTGTAAGCTTTTAGACTTCTGTGAGGCTTGACCAGGAAGAGGTTAGACCATCAGAGGTACATATAGAGAGAGTGGACAAGGTTTAGAAAGTTGATTCAATATTTGCAATGCAATAGGGCCTCTGGAGGATACCGTTTGAAAGAACCTCCATAGAATTGAGGTTCTGAGGGTAACCTACTTCAGGGTCAGTCATGATAGGATTAGGTGGTTCTGGTACTCTGTTTTGAATACTCTTGAGGGACTCTTCAAAGTTACTACCTTGCCCGTTGGAAAGGTTGTCGTCAGATACGAAAAATGAACTTGGAGCCTCGGGTTCGTCAAGATCGCCTGTCCTGTATGCTGAATCTGTATTGCTTACATAAAGGTCAATAAAAGGTTGCTCGTTGTCGCTCGAAATTGCTGTTCTACCGTTCATGTTGCGATTGCTGTCTGGCTTGTGGTACCACTTCTTGTGAGACTTCACCAGCCGTTTCATGGCTTCGATGGCTTCATATAACCACTTGCCCATTTCCAACTTAGGATATTTGGACTCGTCCATATCAATGACTCGTCTACTTGAGGTTGGACTTTCCCTGCCCTCACTATGAATGCGCAGATAGAGTGCTTCCATAGACTGCATCAGCTTGTATTTGGCAAAGCGCCTGAAAGGCACTGGTATATCATCTTCGGAGGTATAATCAAAGTAGGTCACAACAAACTTATTGCAGGCATTATCCCGACTGAAATAATCTTCCAGCAGAAACAAAGCCTTGACGAACACATCACCGTACACCCCGGGCGAGTCCATTTGCCTTTTTTTAGCTTTTGCCATGTACTTCAGTCCAGTACCCTTCGAACATATCAACAGCACCACGTCAGCTTCTTCAATCTGATTGGTGAGCCACATCTCGACAGTCGGACCAATGGACTTCTCCCATTCCATCAAAGAGACATCGCACTGACAGTGCTTCTGGAGGAATCGGCAGAACTTTACAACAACTTCATTGTGTAGGGGATGATCGTCAGAGTAGATTGGCAGGACGCGCTTTTTCTTCTTTATAATATATGAGCCAGGGGGAGCCACTGAAATGAAACAATAAAGAAATACATTATTCACAAACGAAGGGCTGGGGGGGGGGGGTCAATATATTGGATATAACTTCAGCAATTACATTTTTCACATACATTTTCTGAGCACATGATCAAATCTTAAGTGATGTTTCAAGCTTTGCATAGTGTGAATCATATGAAAAGCTACATTATAAGCAACATTGTATAGGCTTGGTATCCAGTTTTGCCAAACAAGATTTGTTCCCGTAATAGAGAACTTGCGGGTATCACAACCACGTATAAAAACTCTTTTGGGAGAAGTTCTGGTTCTGAGAAGAACCGGTGTGGTCTGGACGTTTCAAACAGTACAATCTGTTGCTCCTCACAAGAAGATGAGCATAGTTTACTGTTTGAAAGGTCAAAACCACATTGGTTCTTTTCAGAACCAACACTTCTCCTGTTAAGAGTTTTATACAGGATTGCACCCGTAAGTTAACATGAGAACAAATCTTATTCGGCAAAACTGGATAACAAGCAATCTACAATGTTATAAATATTTAGGTCTGCTTTAGACTTTAAAGGATGGGTGCCACACTACCTTGACCATCATGCAATGTCAGTGTTTTTTGTTAAAAAATAATACACCAACTGAAAATATACCTGTTTTGACTCCCTTTATGCATTTCTTTCCACATCTTTTATTTCAAAAAAAATCCCTCTGGGAATACCCACAATTAATATTGGAGTCTTATGCAGCGCATGTTTCCACCAATTAAGCCCTGAAAGGCACTTGAAAAAAGAGATACACTTTGGAAGACAGGTTTTGAAGTTTTTAGAAAGGATAAGATCGACTTATGTAGCACCTTACAAGGTGCTGCTGTGCACTCGACAGCAATTGCCAGCAAACAATGGGGCAAACACCTTCTCTTTGAGATAAGTGCACTGGGTTCTTTTACGTGCTTGATAACCACAGGGCCAACTGCTTTACATCCCATCCGAAGGACGAAGCAATAATGGTTGTGTGTCTTGCTTAAGAAAACAAGTCAACCGGAACTCAAACCCACACTCTTCTGATCAGAAACACCAAAACTTGAGTCCGGTGTCGCGCACTGAGCATTCCAACGTGCTAAACGTTCCAGGTGACTAAATATAATACATTACGTCATTTCATGCCTGCGCACAGCAAGCAAAAGTAGTCAATTTTGTGCCGCGCCGAGTGTTCCTCTAGTCTCTAGCTTCCATGGCGCCGCCCATAGCTTTAGTAGTGATGAATGCACAAGCATGCAAAGTCGTTTCATAACTCTAGGTGTGAAGACATCAATAATAACTCATTACCTTACAAGCGGAAGAAATGTGGAAGGCCTGCCCCTGATAGAGAGGGAAAAGAGGGCTGTACGTGTCCAACCTGAGAAATATTATTACGACGAGGCAATTTAAGAGCACGAAAAGGAGACCACGTCACCAGCGCGGCTGGAACGAATAGGACGTGACACCGGTGTGCTTGACAGCTCGGCCACGACACACCATGAACACAGGCCTGTTTCATAATGTATTACGAGTGACATCACTGGTGAAACAAGAAAGATTCTAAAGATGCTTCTGCTTGCACAGCAATAGGTTCATGAAGCAATGCAATTCAACAGTTCTGGGTATGCTCCATGTTGCATTGACATCACACCACGAGCAAGACCTACTTTTGTGGGCATTCCCAGAGAGCATAAATTTACATGAAATAAATTCAAACAAACTTGAAGGGGATAATAGCAGGTATAATGTCAGCCGATTAATTTAATCAATTTGGGGATGCGAACAAAGACAAATTGACAAGAGTAGGATTTGAACCTGTGGCCTTACAATAATGTGCCAGCCCTCTACCAACTGACCTATCGAGCCCTATTTTGTCAATATCTTTGATCGGGGGTGCCAGCAATTATTATTGTGATTACTTTAATCGTCAAGACTGTTACATTGCATACAGACAAGGTAGCACCATTTAATGATTCCAAACCAGGGTGTGATTCTAGAGATCAAGTTTTATAATTTCTTGCTGAAAGACCTTTCCATCAGGTAGATGTCAAAGCAACCCAAATTTGTCTACTGCATGGCTGCCTGGAATTTCATCTCAGAAAGAGCAAGAAGGTTATTTTGGTTTTAAAGAAAGGCTTCAGAAGACCTTAAGACCAAGGCTTGATTTCACAAAGAGTTTAGACTGATCTTAAGCGGAGATTAATCTTGATTGCTAAGCAAAGTGTGATGTCACAACACAAATCACTATGGTAATACTGACAACTCATCTTAAGATGAATCTTTACAGTGTTTTGTGAAATCGACTCCAGGCGACAGTGGCTCTAATCTCTGTGGTGTGATTAAACTTTTCTTACCTTGATGATCTATTTTGTCTGGAATTTTTTTTTTTTGACATCGCTGGTAGATGAAGATGACAGTCAAGAAGAGAAATATTCCAAACAAACAGCTAGTGACTGTCGCCCCAATCACCACAGGTATCTGATTCTCTTCTTCTATGGATTGAACAAAGACAAATTGACTAGAGCGGGATTTGAACCCGAGACCTCCCAATTAACATGCCAGGGCTCTACAAACTGAGCCATTGCCCTGTATGTCAAAATCTTCATTTGGGGGAGCCAGCAAGAAGCCATACAACCTGTAACTGCCGTATAGCCAGGGATCACACCCAAGTTTACGCTACAACAAGGGAAGTGGCAATGAAAGGGACCACCTTTTAAGGAGTTGCAACTTTTTATTTCAAATATCAAGTAATAAACTACAAGGGTAAATTTTCATTAATTTTTGGTTGAACAATCAGTTTCCCTTATTGTTTATTACTTAATCTTTAATAAAAGACCTCGGAGATCAGGGCAACTGGTTTCATAGAGATCCGCTGCCAAGGGAGGTGGTTAACATTAATTTAATTATTATTATTTATTTTTTTTGGGGGGGGGGTTGATATGGCCAATCAAATAAATTTTGGAGAAATTGAATTTTACTATAAAGGGTTTTAATTCAAGCCTGGCGAGTTATCATGCTCATTAGACCATTAGACACTTTACCATAATTACATATTTAAATTGTAGCGGAAACCTGCTGCTAAAATGCAGGACAATCTCGGTGACATTGGCTCATCCGGCATGACATCTGCTCTAGAATGGCAAAAGGTCATGGGTTCAAATCCCATCCGAGTAAACTGCCTGTGGGGTTTGTTCACAGGACTTGAGAAAGTACTAAGCATACAGTGCTTTACACACTTTGGTGTGTGATTAAAACAAAATAATGTTCGTAATTACTAAAATTCAGTGCAAAATCTTGGTTTTGACATTTTTGATATCTTGCACAAGGAAGGCTCTATGCAAAAAGCATTGTATCTCGATAGTGATGTAGCATTCAATCCCGCACGAGAAAGGATCCATTAAAAAATGTTGCATCTCAGAGCCAATGTTTTTTTTACTATAAGGGGTAAATACTCAAAAAGTCAATAACCATAAGTCTACCAAGCAAGAAGATAAACACATGGTTGTTACTGCAAACCAAATATACATTGATACCTCACCATGCAATGCCTCAAATCCCACATAAAAACACTGATAGTATAAACTACTACAGAAAGGATTCCCTTCAAAGTAAGATGAATTGGGTAATTTTTTGGCCCAAACATTTTAATCTGGGAAACGATTTGTGTATTTATAATTACTCTGATTTCTGAGGGTTGGTGTCTGTGCGAGAGTGCTGCAGCCAGAGATGTTCGCTCGTCCCCAGCGCCTTGCCTTAAAACCAAAGGCCCTGGGATGGGCAAACGTATCAAGCACGCTCATTGGTTAATGCTCAGTCCCATCATGCATCACACTTACATTGCACGCATGAAGTACTTCCTGAACAAGGATCTGTGCAAGCTGATTAGCCCATCCCAGTGGTCCTGGATAGTAATAAGGCAAGGCGCTGGGGACGAGCGAACCAGCAATGCAGTTGGTGCCCGCTGTCCTCACTAAATGTGGATGGATTTTGTCTATAAATCAGCATTACAACAAAAACAGTCTATGACCCCACTTTTGATGGCAAAGTTTCCCTTTGTTTTTTGAACATTTAGATTCTTTAATCCCATATAAATGTAGATATATAGAATAAACAATGTGAGGAAATTGTGTTTCAAAAGATGAATTCACGTTTTTTGAGATATCACCAAAAAATCTGCAGCAAATATGTCTACGCAAAAAGAATAATCCCCAATAGGAATACATCAATTGATAACATTTTCTGACAGTAATGCTTCTCAGATTCAAATTTTGGGTCATAAAAACTGATATATTTTATACAACCAAACTTACTTTGAAGTGAAATGTTTCTCAAAATGCTTTATACTATCGAAAGCTCTTGTAGGCTTCTGTCTAATAAGTTATTATTGCCATTAATTTTTTAGAGTGATTAACAAATGTATACCTTCCCTTTAGTTCTTGTAACGTAAATGCCATTTTGATAGATACAACATTTTTACACCAACACAATGATTGTTTTGTTCTTTAAAAAAGGGTTTTTAAGCCCAATATCCCCTTTACTATTAGAGCTTGCCATGTAAAAGTACTCAAACCTTCATTTGAAGAGTGGGGGTTCCATACCAGTGCATTTTGCTGGCTATTAACACTCATCTATACACCAATCCTTCACCGATCTTGAACTCTTGGTGGCAGCAGATACGCCTCAATTACTGCGGTGGTACCTGGGTGGTACTGCGCTGCCTAACGACGGGTTTAAGGGTTGGGCTATACGGCGATTATCTGATAAGCTGGTTAGATGATCGCCGTATAGCCCAACCCTTAAACCCGTCGTTAGGCAGAGCAGTACCACACAGGTACCACCGCAGTAATTGCGGCGTATCTGCTGCCACCAAGAGTTCAAGATTGGTGAAGGATTGGTGTATACACAGGTTTTTCCTCAAGCTTCCGAGATAGTGATTTGGTTTCTGTTTAGGCTTCCTTATCCTTGCTAACAAAACAATGTGAAATTAGGATCCAAATTTTTGGAGGTATATTGAAATGATGGCATTTCCACCTTTTAGAAATCACTGGGGTTTAGATTTAACAGAGTTAGTGTACTCATCAAAACTAGAGAAGTAGATTGAAGTAGATTGAAGTGCAGGATTTCTTTCCATTATGTGTGAAAAATGGCCGACTTAAAAAGTCTGAAATTTCTCAACCCTGGTTTGAATATGGGTTTTCACAACAAAAATAAAACACATTCTCAAGAAAAGAATAACAAAATCAAGCAGCTTACCCAAGTTAAAAAGTTTAAAAACAGTTTCAGTTACAGAGCTTCTTCTTTTTTTAAATGGTGTACCTTTAATTACTCACTCAAACTCTTATCCTTCATTTCGGCGTTTGCTGAAGGAAGGTAAGGCTTGAATTACTTTCACACTATTCAGTCAATTGTGTCGTAGCTTACCTGTGTTTTGCCTGGGCTGTTGGCTTGTAACATGTTATTTCATGGTCTGCATTCTGGAGGATGTGAAGTGCTCGTTCCCTTTTATTCATATTGTTTATCTCCATCGTTTGGGTGTTTTTGTTTGTGTGTTTATGTTTGTAGGTTTGTCTGTAAGTTTGTTATTGTTCATTGTTAGCAACCAAATTCCCTTTCTACGCATTTTCTGCCAAGTATTGTCACTTCTAGTGATTTATCTTTAATTTATATATTTTTACTTTATGTGAGGGCCCCAAATGATCGGCTGTGCTGGATGGGTCACCCTCATTTAATATTGAAAAAAAAAAATATATATATATATATATACAATATTAGTAGGATGAACAAGTTGTCTTCTTACTTGTGCATGCCGTTTTGCTTTTCTTGGATGTGTAACCTGGATCACACTGGCAGCTTCCATCCGCAGCATCTATTGTGATGTTTATGTCACACTTGCCGTGCTCACCGCAAAACGTTGTGTTTGTCTCAGGGACAATGGCACATGGGTTAGCTGTTAGGGGAGAGCACAATTATTGCTTGCTTTTACAACTTGCTCCAAAATGTGATTTTTGTAAAGAGCTCTACTTGATATTACTAGAATGACAAGATCATTAGAATTCACACAGAAATATAACTCGGAAATCAGAACGCTGTGTGTTTGATGCATGTAGAATTCCAACACTACTAAGGTTTATACAAACAATAATAATAACCAGTGCCTACTTTGTAAGGAAACAGAATTATTTTAATATGAACACCGGAGTTTGAACATTGTTTATCAGAGTACTACCTAGTCAGTCATTACAAACTTTCTGATCAACAATTGATAAAATTCTCCAGATAACTGGAAGAAACTTCAATTTCAAACACACCAGCAGAATCAAAGGTTAAGTAGACATAAAAAGCCTTCAGAAGTTGATTGTATTATGACCGACAGCACAACTCTGCTACATTCATAAATTGTAACCAATAGATCAGGTAAGATTCAGCAACTGGGCTATAAAACATAATAATTGAAGGGAATGAAAATAATATTTTGAGGAAACAATATAATAATTTGAGAGAACAAAATAATTTAAAGAAAACCTTGTCCCTGTAAGGGCTCTATTTTTTGTTTTGTTTCAACTTGTTCCTTCCTCTAAGGACAGTGAGTACCTTGAATTAACTTGGACTTGGACTTGGACTTTGACTTCAAGCAAATAATCTGCCGAGTTGGTTAAATTTTGAACAACACCTTCGGCCAATCTCTGCCAACTGATCACTGTGCATATTACTCACTCACCAAGGCATTTCTTTTCTCCTGTATTTGCAACAAAGTTGGCGTTGCATTGGCAGTAAAAGTCACTCCTAGCAGCGTAGATGATGCAGTCTCCGTTTTGACATTGACTGACATATGTGTCGCTGATCATGATGTCCAGAATTTTGCACGGATCAACTGATTAAACAGGGAATTGTATAAAATTTGGAATTTATCTATTTATCTAATTCTTTAGACATCCAACAGCGCAAACGCCAATAACAGGAAGATGACAAAAGAGCTCTCCTCTCCAAGTATCTGAGATTCCTGTTTACTCATGTTTAGTAGTCAGCTGATGTTTAACATTCTGGCAACATTACGGCAAAACCAGTAATGATTATTAAAGAAAATAAACCTTCAGAAAGACAGGCGTTTCCGCAATCAATATACTTAACCCCCGGCTATGCCAGATACACCGATAGAAATTCTCGATGCATTTCTGCTGGTGAAGAGATTGACATCATGTGCCTAGCTCCTTCAAACCCATCAGGTGGCACATACACTGCCGTCGTAGAAGGAATTGAGAACAACCATGCATCATGTTTGAGGATTGGTAGCATAGTAACCGATATAGGACCGGATCGACACGTACCAGTGCGAGTGTGCAAAATTACGGCAAAACCTACTTTACTTATATTTTTTATTGTCGTTATTATCATTGTTATTATTATTATTAATATTACTATAATATTAATATTATTCTCATAATTTCTGTCTGTGTGCAACTTGTCTGTCCGTACGTTCTTGCTCCTGTTTACGTTCTGTTTGTCTATCCATCAGGCATCTCACCACAAGCTTCGGCTTCTAGATGATGCCTCCATACTTATGTTATTTTTTGCCTTGTAGTTAATGCTTCTTAGATAACTTCTTGAAGTCAATGTTTTGGCTATGTACTGTTTGGAAATTTCATGAAGTATGGAAATAAATGTGAGTTTGAATTGAATTGAATTGAATTGATTAGGAAACGAGAATAATTATTCAGTTTTAGATGTGGGAGTAAAAACCAACCCATTTTGGTAGGTACTAACATGCAAGTCTCCAGTCTGGGATTCAAATCGGGGTCCTGCAGAGGAGTGAAAGGCTGGGAAAGAATCCACTGAGCCGATATTACTCAACTGAAAGTTCCTTTGAAAAACCTTTTTGATTTTTAGAAACAGTTGGTGTATTAGTAAGGAATACCTTTGCAAGTTATGTCAAAAAAGAAGCCTGGATCACATTTACAAATGTATTCATTCACGTTTGAGATGCAACTTCCGTTAACACCACATGGGTTGTCAGTGCATGGGTCACCTGGATAGACACAAAGTGAAAACAGGTACATATTAGAACAAAATACAAGTCGTTTTTAGGTCAATATCAGGGGGTTATGTCGGGGGCTGGATCCTTGGACTTCTAAATGCCTGTGGCACCCCCCTTTTTTACAAATCTTTGGAGTGGTACTCTTGTGGTATTTCTGTGGTGTTTTCCTGTGGTGTTTTCCTGTGGTATGGCTGGCACATAAATTACAACTAGTTTTTGAAAAAAGTTTTGGTATGACAGGAATACTACACAATGGCCTGTAGTCAACTAACAAAAAAAAATAATTTCATGTGGTTTTACCATTGAGCTACTGGTACTGTGTTATTGTTAACTACCACATTGAGTAAAAGAGTTCACAAGAGGTCTGAGTATGAAATTACCACAGGAAACACTGTCAGATGTTACCATAGAGCTATTGGTATTACTGTGGTATTGCTGACTACCATATGGAGTACCACAAGAGGTCTGGGTATGAAATTACCACAGGAAACACTGTCAGATGTTACCATAGAGCTATTGGTATTACTGTGGTATTGCTGACTACCATATGGAGTACCACAAGAGGTCTGGGTATGAAATTACCACAGGAAACACTGTCAGATGTTACCATAGAGCTATTGGTATTACTTTGGTTTTGCTGACTACCATATGGAGTACCACAAG
>JAUELU010000029.1:12782139-12796669 GCA_032357145.1 Evasterias troschelii | reverse complement strand
GAATATTTAGTCTATGAGGTTTTCTCCCTAATGTCAAACTGAAACTTCCTTCTTGGTCTTCTCTCCATGGGGCTCTTAGCAAGTACAAGGGGTTAAGTTCACTTTTCTGAGAGTTCTTGGTTTCACAACCAGAATTAATGAATGAAACAAAATATTACTTAAAAATTGATTTTAACATTTAACAACCAACATTTTCATTAATAATTGTTAGTGTGATTATTTTGTTGTTGACAATATTTCATTTATGAAAATGTTATTGAATTGGGTGTTTGTTTAGTCGTTAAAATCAATAATTTTTTAAAATTTTATTTAACAGATGTTTTACCAGCAACTGTTTTCTTATGAAATATATCACTGAATTTTTAAATTCTTTTTATGCCAGATTATGTAGTTGGGAATGGTGGAGAAAAAAATTAAGAATCTTTAGCTAATCAAAATTGAAATATTTGGTATACATGTGTAACGGATAAAATTTATATTTTTCAACTTACAAGCAGCAGGTACTGCATATTACTGTTGCAATGTAATAATTTGTGTTGACTGGATCCCTGAGTTACAGACCCTGTACATGTATTTTGTTGTCTCTAATGTGACCTCATTTGTTCGCTATCACATATTGGTGCGGCATCCATATCATATGAGTTTATTGATTAGTGTGCGATTAGATTAATTATATCATTATGCACAGTGTAGGCCTGTAACCTAGAACAAAATGTGACCTTATAGGGAGAGTAGTAGAGCTGAAAAAATAGCGGCAGACAATGTTCATGTTTAGTATTGTCACCCATGAAATATCAAATAAGTGAAAATTAAGCCTTAATCCATTTTGTGAGTCAGGAGAAACTAGTGACAAATACATAATTTGAAGCATGTAAAAAAATTGTCCTTAATTTTGGTTGTAACAAACGAAATCAGCTGTGCGTTTTAAAAAAAAGTTTTCAGATACAGTTTTCTCGAATATGACTTCATTTCAGAGGGAAATATTTTGCCCCAAAAATTGTTTTTAGTATGAACTCATCAGTAAGTTTTCAGACCAAAATTAAACAATGATGCTTTTTATACCAATCCTGTATATACCTCTAAAGGCTGAGTGCCCTACATTTAGGTTGTTTGTTTTTTGTTCCAACAGTGAAGTCACAGCATGAGCAAGGCCTGTCTTTTGCGGCCGTGTTTGTAGAGCATAAATGTAAACAATATATCAAGGGGACAGTAACAGGTGTATTTGCAGCTGATACATGATTAATTAATTACCATCACACATCCTTTAACTACATTCATATACCGCACACATATGTTGCAGGTCATCCTTTATTGCCATGTATTTATTGCCATGACGTTGGACCGCAGTATCCCAATTATTATAACTACTGGGCCCAATTTAATAAAGATGCTTAAGCAGTTAATAGTGCTTAAACATTGTCTGCTGAGCAACAATAATATGCAGGAAACTAGTTCAAAACAGTACCGCAATCTTCGGCATATAAGCCGCCCGCTGTGTAAGACGCAGCTTAGATGCCGGTAGATATATGGTACATTGGCTGGTAACTTTTTACTGGTTAGCACAATTATTTAGTGCTTAGCCTGTTATTATGCTTTAGCAAATACATCAAATTGGGTCCAACTATTTACTCTATAGAATTTTAATATTACTAATGTACAGATAATTCAAGGGGCCAAACTATTTTTAATCCAGTTACATTGATTTGAATTGGGGAAAAACAAACAATTAATCATCGGTCTTCTCATTTCCACAGACCGTAAAGTCTTATGTCTTGGCATGATCCAGTCTTTGTTTGAAGGAGCGATGTACACATTTGTCCTGGAGTGGACGCCAGCTCTCGGTCGGTCACAAGAGCAGATGGATCCTAATCAACCAAAAGAGGTCATTCCACACGGCTGGATATTCGCTGGATTTATGGTGAGAGTTTGAGGAGGGATTAGGGTCAAACAAGCTCCAAAGATGACAAAAAATGATCAGGGCCCAATTTCATTGAGCTGCTTAAGCACACAAAGTAGCTAATCACAATAAAATGTTGCTTACGAGAATAAGGTTACCAGCCAAAATACCATTCCACATAGATACAATATGTGACTGGTACCTTGCTTATTTTTGCTTAGCAACAAGTTTTAAGAATTTGTTTCTGTGAAAATTGACCCTGGTGATAAGATCATGTTTCAAAGGTCTGAATCATTAATCCCATGAGTAGGTAAGCACAACAAAATTATGCTTACCAGAATAAGGTTACCAGCCAAATGACATCTCACATGTGCAATCTGTGGCTGGTACCCTGCTTATTTTTGCTAAGCAGCAAATTTTAAGTAATTGTTTTCTGTGAAATTCGACCCAGGTGATAAGATTTTAATGAGTTTATGTTTTAAAGGTCTTTAACCCCATGAGCCAGATTGAAGAAAATAAAAGGCACCGTTTTTAATTCTGAAATATTGACTTGGAACATCTAGGTGGTGAAACAATTGGTTTGTTACCCATGCTCATTTATTGGCCTTCTCGTAAATATAGAAAGCATTACAAATTCTCCACTGTGCAAGCGTGCACAGCAGATGGTTATTTCAATGGATTTTTTCCCCGAGCCATCTGCTCTGTTCGCCTGGACAGTCAACACAATCTGGCCAACAAATCTGAAAAGAAAACTGAAAGTTATTGATGGTAGTTTTTCATTGACCATATGTAGCCCAGCTGATGTGACACAATTCCAACACAGGTAAAACTTTCCTTTTTGTTATTGGCTGAACCTCAACAGCCACCTGTCTTTTTTCTTGGGATCTTGGTGTAAAGGTGTTATACAGGATTGGTAAGGATAAAAAACATAATTGTTTTTATTTTAGAGTGAAACTTACTGATTATGAAGTTCACACTAGAAACTTTCTCTCTGTGAAATATTTCCCTTTGAAATAATGTCATGTTTGAGAATACGTATCTGAAAACCTATACGAAAAAAGTGAAACATCCAATTTCTTTTGTTACAACCAAATTAAGGACACAGTTTACAAGCTGAAAATTGTGCATGGTTTTCTCAGTAGTTTCTCCTAGCACAACAGATTTTCACATGTTTGATTTAAAAAAAACTTGAACACTGTTTGCGACTATTTTGTCAGCTGAACCAATGCTGTATGATACCTTTAACCATCTTTGCTTGACTACCAAGACATTTCGTCTTGGAAACTGGGTCTATCCCTAACTAAAAACTACCTCAACATTTGGGCTTTGAAACTCGGTTTAACCTCAACTGGTTAAAGGTCCTATGAGTTTTTTTTCTCTAGAAGTTAAACTAATATGCACTTATTATTATTTATGTTTCAATGCAAATTTGTTCACATTTTATGGGAGTCTTATAATTTATATCGCAAACAAAATCTGGTCTACACGCTTACTTTTCATCCGTGGTGTTTGGGTCATCATGCGTGTAACACTCATATAATGCTAGGCAACTAACAACCATAGAGCAGCTTTGCAACATGTTTGTGTTATGATTTTGTGTGCATTGCGCTGATCAGCAGTATAATCGGTACCGTAATGCTTTACGTCGCTGCATTTGCATTACAAACATTATAATCATTTTTTTTTAAACTTTAAGATAGACACTGCTAGGGTCGAAACGTCAGACCACTTACTAATTTTTGCATTTATACCACAGGTCCTTTTGGTTGGTAAGCAGCTTGTAACAGCTAATTCTCATTAAAAAAACCTTATAAAGTGAAGTATTGCCCCAAAACAGCCTCAAAGCGCTTTGTACTTAAACAAGAAATTTTACAAGCACATCAGTAGCCTTGATCAAGGCACGCTGGCCGGAGAGAATGGTTTAGTTGCATTTGCCCCGCCTACCTACATGGGCAATTCCACGATTACTCGCGTTACGTTTTTGATGTACTTTTGAGTTCCCTTAGGATTTAATTACCTTACTGAAAAGGTTTAACAATCTGTTATACCCATGGTAGAGTATAATACCTAGACACACTTAGGTACCAAAGATGACATCCAGAAAAATTTGTTATGTATGATATACAACAAGACACACAAAATCGGTTACTCACGTTACATTTTCTGACATGCATAAAAAACCAACATGCTTCAACCAAAATGTCTCCTCATACAAACAACCTTTGGAAGTTTCTTTAAAATTGATAAAAGACCATGCCATGGGTCACACATAATATGAGTAAAACAAATCTTCTAGGATCTTTAATTTTTTTGGAATCACCAAAAACATGGTTACTCACATTACGGTTACTCACGTTACAAAGCATGAAAACACAGTAAGGGCATGAGCCAACAGAGTAAATTTACCATTATTTGACTGAGTTATGTTTTCAATAGACATGAGATCATTAATAGATCTAACCTTAAAAAATCTCTACTTTGTCTTTATTTTTTCGTTCACTTTTCTCGCAAAATGAAAAATTTCAGCATGCTCTGCTAATGCAGTTTTTCTTTCACATCATCAATTCCAAACAATTCAAAATAAAGAGATGTCCTTTTTTGTTTGAAGGATTGTGTTAACCTTGAGGTTGACATGTGACTTATCTGTACAAAAGGTGATTTTGCAATTAAAAATGTTCTTTTCACATCTCAGAGAGGTGAGATGTTTTTGTTATAGGGGGCCTAACGATTGCCATTTAAAAAAATATATATTTTGGTTACTCACGTTACACTGCCCACAAGTGCTTTGAATGTTCATTCATAACTACTTGATGAAATTAGTCAAGTTATTATTTTTTTATCTGAATAGTAGTGTCATATATGTTATAGGAAATGAATAACTAACAAGATTATCACCTAAATGTCAATAAAAAGAAAAAACAAGCAAAATGCAAATCTTGAAGTACTTTTAGTTTAAAAATACCTTTCCACTTCAGATGACCGTTTCTTCAAATTTTGAACTATATAAAACAATATTTTGTGGATGATGGCTTTCAATTTAGGATTTGAAATTTTGGGTCCATGTCCACTTCATCATGGAATTGCCCATGCTCCAAACTCCTAGCACAAAACCGTCCTTGGTGCATGGATCCATACACTGTTATGTACTCATGTACTGTACACATAAACCGAGTGTATTTTTGTATCATGTGCATGTACATGTACATATAGTATAGTATGTGTGACTATTCGTTGTCGGACCTTGATCCTCTGTACTTTTAAAAACAGTCGAGGCAGAGCTTATTATGCTAATATGAAACGTATTCTCATTAGTTATTTACCCAGTAACTCCTTGCTGCGACACCAATCACAGGCTGTTGCATACACTGTGTACATGTGGATAAAGCGCACACTCGTCAGTGCGGAGGTCAAGGCTATGAGCCTGTAATTGTCTATCACATACAATAAACCGCCATGATCTTGCATATATCAAAATCAGGAAAATAAAGAAACACATAAAATTTGATGACAGAATGCTCAAAGCTGTCATTATGACGGACTCTATGTGCGTGGGTGCGACTGTGTATCATCCTTACCGACTCTGTTTGTGGGTTGCTAATCAGCCAGTCCCAGCGGTCTTCTATAGAACCAGTAAGAACGAGACCAGTGAGGCCATGTACAGTATGGGAACTCTACTTTTTTCTTGACCTCTGTTTTCTTCTTCTTTCTCTTTTGTAGGTTGCAATAATGATTGGGTCGTCCATCTTTAAGATTGCTAGTAAACATTTTTCAGTTGAATCCTTCATGAGGCCTGTGCTTCTCATATCAGCGCTGGCTCTTTGTGTGCCGATTATTATGCCATGGGTGAGTTCTGTCTTATTTCATCACTACTAACATGTGTCAAAAAATGGCATTTTTAAATCCACATTACACCGAGCCTGTTATTTGTCAATTTTTGTCCTGCTGTTAGGACTTTTGTTCCGCTTCATTTGTCTTTAAATTTTCTCAGAAAAGGTGAAGATAAATTTAGGGCAAGAAAGACAAGCTCATGTTACCACCAATCAGGATTATTTTTTTGGAGCTGATGTAGAGATCCTGTAAATCTACATGCAGGTATGTGATTCGTCAGGATCTTTCACCGACCCCACAAGGTTTTAAAGGCACTACTACTCTTTTATTCCAATTCATAAATGCCCTTCTTGGTGAAAATCTCCAAACTTTTCAGTAAATTTTCTATAATTGTCAATTCCTGCTTTGTCCGCAGGCTCCATTTCATGAAAAGGTCAAATTGCATGCGACGTTTAAGGGTTGTGCCTATGTGCACTTACTAAATAGTTGAGTAATGGTTTTTATTGATCGCGTTATGCAGAAATTAGCACCTGTGTAAGCTTGCGTGCCATATGTTTAAACGCTCCTCACCATGTTTAAATAGAACAATTAAACATGGCCACATGTTCATGATTTCCTCTCGACCAATCAGAATGGATAAACTATCCTCGGTATTTATGGATGTTTTTTTTGTTTAAGTCTCATACTGTAGGTTTTCTTGCCAATATCAAATTTTTAACATACAACTGATTGTTATTGTTAATGATCTTAATAATTTTGTTTATTCACAAAAGCTTTCAATGAATTTTGGATTGAAAATTTGTTCATGCAAGTCATCTGTTAGCTGCGACAGCCAAATATAAGTAGACCATTTTAAATCAAATCAAATCAACGATATTTATAGTACTAATGGTAAAATTAATTTTGAAGTTATTCATGTGATTTGAATGTCATGATTGGCGCATGTATTTTTGTTTGTTAAGTCAAATTGATGACTTAGTCTCCTCAGGGCCAAAATTTATAGAGCTGCTGAAGCATAAAATATTGCTTAAAAAGTTGCTAAGCAAAAATGATCAGGATACCAGTCACATATTGTACATGTAAATGTAATGTGACATGTAATTTGGTTGGTAACCTTATTCTGGTAGGCTAATTTTGTAGTGCTTAAGTAGCTCTATGAAATTGGCCCCTGATCTTGAGATGAAGAGTTGCACAAGTCTAAAATGTGTAATATGGTTGTATTTTTGGCAGAGTCAGCCCATGGTGTTCTTAGGCTTTCTAGTGTTTGAATGCTGCGTGGGAGTATTTTGGCCCTCTCTGGGTACCATGAGAGGGAAATACGTGCCAGAAGAAGGTGAGTATTTTTAACCTAGTAAAATAGGGGAAAGAGGGTATAATTTTATGAAGGCATTTTGAAGGCTTTGTGGGTATCTTTTGGCCCTCTCTGGGTACCATGAGAGGGAAATACGTGCCAGAAGAAGGTGAGCTTTTGTAACCTAGTAAAATGGGGGAAAGAGGGTATATGAAGGCATTTTGAAGGCTTCAAGGGTATCTTTTGGCCCTCTCTGGGTGCCAGAAGAAGGTGAGCTTTTGTAACTAGTAAAATGGGGGGGGGGGGGGGGGGAAGAGGGTAAATTAAGGCATTTTGAATGCTTTTTACGTGCCAGAAGATGGTGAGCTTAATAACCCACTTGCATTAAATCAGTTGATATTTTAATAAAACCTCAGGAGAGGAAAGAATGTTCAGATTGATTTTATGTACAAATGACAGTTTAACCGAAAAGTTTTTGCTTTCATCCTAAACAGCTCGGTCTACCATCATGAACTTCTTCAGGATTCCTTTGAATATGATTGTTATATTCCTACTTTTACAGGTGAGTGTAGACCCAATCTACTTTTGGTCATTTTGAATAATGTCCTGTCCAGGTACTCTCATTACTGGGATCCATAATGCTTGACTAAGCTTAGCACTCGGGTTTGTACCTTGCATCACGTTGGCGCTTTTGCATCATTTTGCAAAGAGGCTTGAGATGGAACACAACGTAATTTATGGACTATGTCTACCTGGTAATTGTTTATTCTTGGGCTCTTCTATAAGAAACTCAAAGGGTGTGCATTTCATCGGCAAAGAACAAGAGGTTCCATACGATTCCATTGTTTGGAAGGAAAGCATCCTTAAGCCTTTAAGCTTTTTGTTAGAAAGCAAAAACAGAATGCAGAGACAAAAAAAAAACAGATTACTGTGGAATATCATGGTGTCCATGTCCCAGACACTTGGGACCTTGCCCGAGACACTCGTGTCCTTGCCTAGACACTTGTGTCCTTGCCAAAGAGACTTGTGGCCATACATTTTACACTTGTGTCATTGCCAAAGACACTTGTGTCCTTACCTTGGACACTTGTGACTTTACCTTTTACACTTAGTGTCCTTGCCAGTACACTTGTGTCATTGCCTGAGACACTTGTGTCCTTACCTGAGACACTTGTTTCCTTGCCAAAGACACTTGTTTCCTTGTCCAAGACACTTGTGTCCTTGCCAAAGAAACTATGTGTCTTGTGTCATTAAGCAAGCCACTTAACCATTACGGCTGTGCCTTCGGATGTGGTGTAAAGCCATTGGTCTTGTGTGTTGTGTAATGCACGTAAAATAGCCCAGTGCACTTATCGTAAAGAGTAGGGGTTCGCCCCGGTGTTCCTGATTTGATTGGCTGCATATTGCACCACAGCACCTTGTAAACCATTACATGGTGCTATGTAAGGGAATAGGTATCATACTTCAAAACGTAGCTCCACACCTTGCAGGAAAATACTGACTGTTGAAGTGCCTTGAGCGTCACTGAGTGATGGATATGAGCGCTATACATACTTGTGACCTTGCCCAGGACACTTGTGTCCATATTCAAGACACTTGCGTCCTTAGACAAGTCACTTGTGTCGTTAGCTAAGACATTTGTGTCCTTCACAAAGACACTTGTTTTTGAGCAAGATACTTTTGTTCGTTAACAAGACAATCTTGAGCAACTCACTTAGCCATAATTACCCCACCGTATGGATGGGATATTAAACCACATGTCCTTGAGTGGGATCATAAGGGAATAGTGTGGTTAAGAGGTTTTCAACTAGTTGTTAAAACACGATTTCTTTCTTTTGCCGAGATGTGAGAACAAATCTGGCAGTTTTGCCTCAGCTCACCTTTACTGCATGCTTTTGTTAAGCGCTGAGTAGCAAACTATCATACTCAAGTTTCAAACTTGTCTTAGCCAAACATGCAATTTTAACAATTTAGATTTGGCTGTGATATTTGTGCGCTCCACACAATCATCTGATAGCGCCCTCTGTCAGTCTTTTGGCTCAATAAGGTCAGGTCATGTTTAATCATTTATAACTGTGTTTACTTTGCAGGTTTAAACATGGCCACTTGATCACCTCTTGAACCAATCAGAATGGATAAACTGTCCTAAGTAAAAACAGAGCAAAGAACCTGCTCCATTGTTCCTGACATGGCTGAACTTAAACTTGGGCTCAGCACTTAAGAACTCTCATCCAAATGTCAGTGTTCCTAACGATGAAAAGAACCATGCTTTTATTTCCATTTGTTTTTTTGTTTTTTTCAACGTTATAGAATCTTAGTATGACAGTTATCTTCAAGTTTTGCGTTGGGTTTCTGCTGTTTGCTGCTTGTGTTCAGCAGTGGCTGTACCGGTAAGCATACCTTGATCAAAATAATGATGTTAAAGAGGGGCTTTAAGGTTAAATGAAGTTTTTGTGATGCACTCAGGAAGTATTATCCCTTATATAGGAATACACATTCTCAGAAACGTTTTTGATAGAAACGTTTCTCAGATTCAAATTTTGAGTCATAAAAACTGACTCTTATAACCACAATATCTCTGAAGCGCAATGTTTCTCAAAAGCTGCTGTACTTCTAACCAATAGGTTTTTATTGCCATTAATTTGAAGAGTGATTACCAAACATATACCTTCCCTTTAATATTTAAAAAATTCAGGAACTAACTAAAAATCCACTGTATTTGAAATGTGACATCATCAAGCACTTTTTGGTTTTGACAAAAATTGCACCTGAAGATTATCAATTACAGTGGCATTCTACACCATTTTAACCTGAGGTAAGAGACTTGTAATTTATTTCCCATTTTCATAAGGACACTCTATCTTTTTGAAAATTGGTGGATCACAAAAGTACATTTTACCTTGGAGGGCCACTTTTATTTTATTTAGTTTGATTAAAATACTTCTATCAGGAGTTAACCACAGTGTAGAAAACCCGTACTGAGTGAATCTGGCTTTTGCTGTGGCTTTTAGAGCCAAAATAGCCATGAGGAATAATGAGTTTTTACGTCATAGCCGTAGCTGCAGAAACTGTCAATGTGGACATAGCCTTAACTTTTGCTACTCTGAGCTGGGCTCAATTTCATAAAGTATGTAAGCACAGAAATTTGCTAAGCACCGAAAAATATTGCTTAGCAGAAACTGGTTACCAGCCAAAATTCCATAAAGTTAACACTGTTTTGACTGGTGCCCCACTCATTTTGTTCTTAGCATAAACAAATTCCTAAGCAGTATTTTTTGCTTAACAGCTTTATGAAATTGGGCCCTGGTGTTCTGAACAGGCATGATATTCTTCCTACCTGAGTCTGTGGCTTTTTTCATGGAACTCTGGTAATTACTGAGTATACAGTGCTTAACACGTAAAAAACATATTATATTCTTTACCCCCGAGGCAACATTCAACATGTATTAAATCATTGTGGAACCCGCTGCTACGGATTCAAACTGCCTCTAGCCATTGGGCTAGATCTGTGGTCTAGTGGTAAGACATCTGCTCTAGCAATGCAAAGGTTGTGGGTTCAAATCCCAACTGAGTGATTTTTCAGTGTTTTTTTTTTTTTTTTAAGTACTGAGTTACAGTGCTTTCACCTATAGGTTTAAGGGTAAAAACCAAATTATATACTAAGATCTGATTTACGATTTTCTTTGCCTTTGGAAAAATCAGAAAAACAGTGATTAAATAGCCTGAAAAGTCTCTACACGTACATGTAGGTTATACCATGTACTCAATAAAATGTTCCTACTTTTGCTCATAAACCAGATATCATGGCTGTTTATAGGAGAGCTTGGTGAAACAGCATCACTGCAGCAGATCCAAGTAGATGTGTACTTTGTAGATGCAATCACCCCATAACATCATGTTGTAGACTGGCATAGTTTTGTTCAAAACCCCAACCTCGCCTTTCTTATCTACATTTTTCCCTTATCTTGTTTTTTTTCTGTATTACAGTCTTACCCTGACCACACCTGTCAATGACATTGAGAATCCCGGCTTTGGAAACCAGAACCACTCCAACTCCGAACACCAACAACTCCCAAGTAATGGTTTACATTGTATTGACGAGAAAGAATAAGCACACAAGATTTGCCTCAACTTTAAGTTATTTTGAGCTACCAAAGGATTTCCTGTATTATGGTATTTTTCACTCCTTGCTTTGTGTTTTATACCCTTGTTAAAGTTCCTCGTTAGCCCTGATCAAGGCACGCTGGCTGGACGGATCTGTTTTAGTCACTGTTTGCGCTGCTTAAACAGTTAGCTGTGGAATGCCCCAAACTCCTGCACACTCCCACTCTCACAGTGTGTGGATCCATACACTTGCATTGTACACACGTACTATACGCGTATTGTACATGTACACACAACCTTAAGGATCAGATTCTGCTATTGTTTTTTTAATTATTCCCTTTTAAGGAAGAATTCCTCTGTAGGATCCAAGTTGAACAAAGGAAAACTTTGTGGGGACCAGTGTTCCATTGTGTGAAATAAGCCTATGCATGTAGATGATGTGACGCATTCTGTGTGACTGCGTAACGTCCTTGCAGACTCTGTACCTGGATAACTACCGGGGCTAAAGGGATAGCCCTCAAGACGGCCTTGATCAAAGCTAGTGCATAAACGCTCCTTGCCAAAAAAGTTGTGTCTCAGCGTCCATTTACTTAGGGTGAACATCTGGGTTTTTTTCAGCAAGACACAACCTTTCGACATTCTAAACAATATTTCAGGAGTTATGACTTTGTTGCACCAACAGGATGAAATAGCCATGTATTGGGTCTAACTGCATGACTACTCCAGAGGGCTTGTTTGGTTATTACTTGATGTTACATACAAATTATTGTTATTTTTTCTTAACATAAGTTTGTTGTTTAATTTATTTAAACATTCTATTTTAATTTCACTCAACTACCTGTCATTAAAAGAAAAAGTACACTGAGACGCCTGTCAATAAAACACAGTTGCACAACCAGTGAACCCCCCCCCCCCCAACAGCCCCCCCCAACTCAAAACTCTTGTCCCCCCAAAAAATATCAAAGAGACTAAAAAATACACAAGTGAGTGGTTCAATACATTAAAAACACCCAAAAATTATTTGTTTTCCCCCTCTTGCCCCCCCCCCCCCAAACAAAAATGTCTACTGATAAAGTGCTAAATCAGACATGAGTTGTATTATTTTTAATATATTAACTTTTTCTTTTTTTAAGTTACAAGTATAATTATAATGGGTTTTTGTCAGGGAGGGACATTGACAATGGGTAAAGTTTATAGTTATGTCATTGTTGTTTTTGCGACTTATTATGGTAGTTTACACACCTTCGAGCCCTTTTATTGGTCAAAATTGTGTACATAGATAATTTATGACTTTAACAAAAAGATATACTTCTGCAGATGTGTATATTATATTCTTCAATGTTTATTATTGTTGATAATACTTGTCAGAAATAAAAAGATGGGACGTTTCAACCCAGTGTAAAAGAGACAATTGTCGGCAACACTAAGAACACTCGGGGGCTTTGAACGTGAGAGAGAGAGAGAGGGGATAGCTTATGCAGGAGTGAAATTTGTCATCTGATTTCCTCGTTACATACACGCAGTCGTACGGATCCGGTTTGTGGGGTACTGCTATTGTTGTTCTATTATTCCCTTTTCTGAAGAATTCCCTTTGGGGGCCCAATTGTTCCTATTGAAATTACCTTGTGGGGTCCATTGTTCCATTGTTGTCAGGACCCCACAAATGCCCCTGGGTGTGTCCACTGTTACATACATACCTATATTCGCACACCCACACAATCCAATACCCCAGTGTTCGCACACTCCAAATGTTCCAATATCAATTCTCCAATGTTCAGATACACTAATGTTCCAATACCCTAATGTCCGATACTCCAGTGTTCCAACACTACCGTGTTCCAACACTACAAGGTTCCAATACCCCAATGTTCCAACACTACAATGTTCCAATACCCTAATGTCCGATACTCCAATGTTCCAACACTACAATGTTCCAACACTACAATGTTCCAACACTACAATGTTCCAACACTACAATGTTCCAATACCCCAATGTTCCAATACCCTTATGTCTGATACTCCAATGTTCCAACACTACAATGTTCCAACACTACAATGTTCCAACACTACAATGTTCCAACACTACAAGGTTCCAATACCCCAATGTTCCAATACCACAATGTTCCAATACCCTAATGTCCGATACTCCAATGTTCCAACACTACAATGTTCCAATACCCCAGTGTTCCAGCACTCCAGTGTTCCAATGTTTTATCAACCCCAAAACGCCAAAAACACGGAGCTCCCTGGGGCTTCTCCCCCTGGACCCCCACCGGGGCTTCGCCCCTGGACCCCACCAGGGGCCGTACGCCGGCCCCTGCACCCCAACCCGGTTAAACAAATCCCGGATCCGCGCCTGAACACTCCAATGTTCCAAAAATTCCAACACTACAATGTTCCAATGTTTTGATACCCCAATGTTCCAATACACCAGTTAGTCTTGCTCAGCCTGAGACTTCTTCTTTGTTGTCATCAAGTAGCAGTTTATTCACACTTTCCCCACCCCGTTTACCAGACCCCCTCACTCCGAGGACCTGATTTTTTGTTTCAGTGGAAAAACAAACCGAAACAAAAACTATATGTGATGTCTTATTCAAAATTACCGGAGCTTTAAATCATACAATCTTTCAACAACTTTGCAAAGTGTTGTAAATGGCGCTTTAAGAGTACCATGCAGTGTTTCAATATGAAGTGACGGTGGCAAATGGCTGCAGAGAACGTATTGCTGTTTGGAAGAGAACAAGAAGTCACGCCAATGTTAGTGTGAACACCAGACTAACATTAATTTTTAAGAAATCCCCCAAAACTGTCACTGCCCGAAACTTGTAAGTGCTGTTCTGGCTTGATCAGGCAAAATATACACCTCCTTTGACGCCTAAAAAAAGTCGCCGCCCCAAACTGTTCCCCGGAGATTCTTCCCCCCATGTGGAGAACTGTGTACAAACTTCTTTTGATAGCGCCCTCTTTTGAATCATCCCTCTTCAGCCCACGTTTGTTTCCCATATCGGGGACGGAATCTCCTGGGGACAGAATTAGGACCGAGCCGAAGGCAAGATCCTTTATCACACGGCCACAACCCTGCAAGGTTTTTAAACAAACGTTCGTGACTGAGTCACCACTCTTTTATTCCCATCCATACATTCCCTTTTTTGTTAAATAGCGTGAAAACGTTGGAAAATTTTCAAGCCTTTTCTGTAAAATTATGTACTCGGGCTCTGTTTCTTCTGTCCTTTTTATATGGTTTAACGAAGGGTCAACTTACATGGGACGCTCGGTATCGGGACGCTCAACGGCATGTGTGGACCCGCGCGCACTTAAAGGGACACGTTGCCATGTATCGGACGAGTTGGTCTATAAAAAGCGTTTGTTATAAAATGTATATGGTTAGAAAGATGTTGTAAAAGTAGAAT
>JAUELU010000029.1:12743846-12755114 GCA_032357145.1 Evasterias troschelii | reverse complement strand
TTCATGTTTATGTTGGGATACACCAAGTGAGGATACTGGTCTTTGAAATTTACCAAAAGTATAAACTCCCTTTAAACGGAAGACCTACGTTTTCAGCACACTCTAAAAACTTCATGGTCAGAATTGACCCGTTTCCCATGGGGGCCTGCTGAACCTATTTCTGGGTCAGATTGACCCTGGTTTTAACCGATTCCGGGTCACACTGGGACCCGGAAGTAGGTCAGTTCTGACCTGGGAGTTTTGAAAGTAGCTTACATGACTGTAAATTCAAGGGCTGAGCGGTTTTCATTAAGTTATTACAATTATCAAAGGAGAGCTTCAGTATGATTTTGATCATTATACTGCTCTTCAATTTTGGAAAGCCTATCTGCAAAATTGTTTTGTTTTTATAATTATTTCAAATTACTATAAAATATGTGAACTGCTCTTCCAAAAATGGTCCTTATGATGCAAAATTGACTTTTGGAGTTACATACAGGGATGGAAAGGCCATATTCTAAGCTTTAAATTGGTGCGTGGTACTTGTTTGGAGCTCTGTAGCATTTGGCAATTTGGAGATAAGTCCAGCTTTGCTTAATAAAATCCCTCTTTTTTCTAAAATTACTTGGGTGACTTCAGGTGAAAAGGCTGTTTAAATAATGTGCAGTGAACCAAGAGATTGAACAAATTGTTATTGTTTAGCTGCTTGATTGTTGGGAGTAGGCCTAGTAGTGCATGCTTCCTAAGTAATAGTGGGCCTAAGTTTTAATTTACGCTTGCTAGTTCTTTTACTTATCAATATAATCGTATAGGGTAGGCTATTGATTAAATGTTTATTTTATTGTAATTACTTGGGGCACAATTATAAATTCATATTTATATTGATGTTTGGTTGCACTATTTATTAATACTAGCATTTGTGAAGCACCAGCAAGAACTTTTACAATTGGATCAGGCGCCAAGTCTTGGTTGTTATATCAGCCACAAGAGGGCGTTTGTTACTATACTTGATGAAGGGCTTTTTCCGCAAGATTGGCTTCGGCACTCGAACGCCGCCGCCAATATCAGGAGAAAACGACAGACACTTTGGGTGGGGGAAAATAATAGTCACGTTGTGGAGAAATCATTCGAAATAGCTGAGTGATCGATAGCGACTCAGAGCCTTAACTTTGTTTGATTAAAGCCGTAATAGACTATGGAACTTTAACCCACCCATCCACACTACACAGTCATGTGGGCCAGGTGGGCAAATGAAAGTAGGCAGACTAAATTAAATGAAAGATTGTTTCTGGTCCACAAACCGTCTGTTAATTTCCTTCATCGTGGATAAACCCATGGATAACCGGTTAGCGTAATTTTTTCCCAGGAGAGATGAGGCCACTTAGCATAAATTGGCGTGTTTTCTACAAATTTTTTTTTTTTTTAATTGATGACAACAAATTATATAACACGCAAATTAATGCTAAGTGGCCCTATCTCTCCTGGGGAAAAAATTACGCAACCGGTTAACCCCCGACATTGGTGGCGCGAACAATTTCGCGGGGTTTTCTTGCAGTGTCACCCTTGTTCATTTCACCGCATGTGTCTCTTGACACCTTCGATCCTCGATCCCAAACTGGTTTATCTTATGAACAACGTTGGTAATTTCCACACCACCACCGTGGGTACGGTATAATTATACATGTACATACATGTACATGTATGTGTTACACGCGCACTGTGTGCGTGCTCGGTCGGTCGGTTCGTCCCCCCAACCACGCATCATGTATTTCGTAACCTACTTTACGTGTGTGGAGGAATGAGTCTGTACTGGAGCTCGGTGAAGATCAGACTTTTAAAAAAATTATAATTTTTCGTTCTTGGCTGGCTTGCATTCACTGACTTTCCAAGACAACGGACTGAAACTATTCCACTTTGCTGTATAAAACTGGCAAATGGTGTAGGAAATGTTTGCATGGTGACAACAGAACCAACTTCAGAAGTGATCACAGTGACTTTATATACGTGACAGTACAGTAGTATACGGCCACGGGGACGTGTTCTGTTTTTACTGTGAATGGGCTTTTATTTTTTAATGGTCTCTGGGGCTATTATACTATTAAGTAAATCTACAACCGATTATCAGAGTGTGTTACACAATCAACCTCACAAGTTACAACGCCATCACCGGCAGTCTAGGTGCTAGGGAGGTGTAGAGTATTAGAGGGGGGCTACCCACCGCTCGCTACCCACACAACAAGAGCCAGATCATTGCTAGGGCGATTTATGGAAAAATGGCTCCCACCGACTTAGTCCCCACTGGAAACTTGCGGGCTACAGTGCTGCAGTACATCAATCAAAACGATGTGATGATATTTAGTAAAACAACATGTCCTTTCTGTAAAAAGGTAAGACAACAGAACAACCTTATTTTTACAATTTAGGCTAGGTTAGTATAGGGTAAGCTCTTTTGTTTTTATAAATTCTCTAACTAACTAAAAACTAGTCTTTTAACTTGTAAAATTTCCATATCCTACTCTACCACTTTTTCATTCATTATCACTTGACTAATGATTGAAATTAAACAGTATTTAAATTACTAAAAATGGGATAGCCTTTTGCTTTTGGTAATTTGCCGGTGTCATGATCTCAGCAATCAGGCGTATTCAGCAATTCGGGTGATGACGTACATAGCCGGTCATTTGAGCACGTTGCTAGTTACTCCTACTATTACTAACTATGAGTATGACGCTCGTTCCATGGAGACGATAGTGGAACGAACCTCATAGTTCTAGGAGTAGCTGCTAGTACAGTATAGTAGTAGTCGCATGTCATGATCTGACTCTCTGTAATTTCGACAGGTGCCCCATACCGCGTAGTCGTAACGGTTGAGGCAGGGCACCCGTCTAATTTTAGATTGTTAGACGGGTGCCCTGCCTCGACCATTTCGACTACGCAGTTTGAGGCAGGGCACCTGTCGATATTACTGGGAGTCGACATTTTACTGTAACCATGGATGTAGACCTCCATGCTGTGACAAAAATGTTCTTGTTAGTCTGGTTCCGTGTCTACATTGTTGTTGTGACTCTTCTTATGTCTTATTCATGAATTTTTGACTTCCGGGGGAATAAAGCCCAGAGCCATTAATTTCACGGCTACAAAATCATTCGGAAGTCATTCAAATTCAGCTTTGTATGCAACATATTCTAGTGAGACCTAGGAATATTGGTGGTACATGTAGGGTTGGTAATGTTACGCAATCATTTTAATCCACTAACCTCATTTCGTAGAGCAATTTTGGATGGGAGTTACAATACTAGAGAGATAGTCTGATTACTAGTTGCGTTTGTGTGAAAATTCGGTCTTCCCAAGCCATCTGGTATGCTGCGCGCAGTGTTGGTCAAAGGCAACCAAAGGTCGTAACCAAGCCAAGATGTCCAAGCATCATTGCTGTAAAACCGGCGGTAAAATACCATGTTCTGGTTCACTGCACTGCCATGATCAGATGGAGAGAACTTGTTTGCTATGCCTCTCTTCAACCATTGTTTACAAGCTAGGTCATGTGTTTTGTCAGATCCGGGTAAAGTTCAATGGCGTTGTGCTCTCAAGTGTTTATATTTAGTCAGTCTGTTTGTTTCACCATCGTCTTGACTAGGTTACCTACATCGAATACTCCTAGTGTAGATACATTTGCCTCATGGGAAACAATTGCCAGATAGAATGATGCTGTCAGTCTGCCACTTTTGGTCATAGCGAGTGCAAAATGGCGGTTGGAATTTTTGTCTTCTCGCATATGCCTCGTCCTCCATTAATCTTATAATGGCTTTAAAGTCACCCTGCATTCTTACTCATGAATGCAGGGCTAGAATTTGGGAGGAAAACCAAAAAGACTGTAGGGCTTGTAGCTCAAAATGTTTACTGGACCAGAATTGTGTGTACAAGACCAGAATTGAAGTGAGAAGAAAATATTACCACACAGGTTAATAGTTGAACCGTTTGAGTTTGAAAAAGCACTAAGAGAAGATTTATCTCATTTGTATATTATGGTAAAGTAGTCTTCGATAATCAACAGAATTATATTCATCAGACTGAAAGTCAACATTTGAACACAAACACAAGACCGCCGGACTTGTCCGGACATGAGTTTACTGGCCCGATGCTAAAATCACTGGCCTCGGGCCAGCAGTCCAGTGTAAAATTCGAGCCCTGGAATGCTTGGTGACCACAAACAGTATCTTATTTAGAGACCGTCGCGGCCACAAGCACCTTGTACCAAAACGTCCATAGTGGCCGCAAACGGCCGCAAGATTTGACCTACTTCCATTCACATAAAGAGGTCATGTATGTAGTAAAGGGCATGTCCAGATATAAAATTTTGACACAGTATCCCATTTTCTAAATAAGAAACTAACTTTTCTCTTTAATTTTATTTATTTCAATAAATATTAGCAATATCTGGGCGTTTTGTGATGATTATACGGAAATGAATGGTCTATTATGTCTGTCATAATTATTTCAAGTGGCTATCAGATACACCACTATCGTCTGTATGCACACGACATCATTTGAGTAGGGCACCCTCGCCTAGAGGTCAAAGAGAAGTTGTTCATTGGCCAATCTTGTGCACCGCGTGAGCAAATTTGCGTATTACCATTGTTTCGTTATTGCCTCTACGACATCAGCAGATGATTTCCACATACGCAAGATTTCTTGTATTAAACTTAAAGGGACACGCTGCCTTGGATCAGGCGAGTTGTGCTATGAAAAGCGTTTGTATCCATTTGTTATAAAATGGTTAGATGATTGGTGTTTAAAAAGTAGAATACAATGATCCACACAAATATGTCTCGAAATTGCGTGGTTTTCCTTTCACATCATGAACTAACACGACCCGCCATTTTGTAGAGCCAAATATTTTACTCCACAAAATGGCTGACCGTGTTACTTCTCAAAGGAAAAGGAAAACCACACAATTTCGAGGCATATTTGTGTGGATCAATCATTGTATTCTACTTTTAAAACATCTTTTTAACCATATGCATTTTATAACAAACGGTTACAAACGCTTTTCATAGCCCAACTTGCCCGATCCAAGGCAACATGTCCCTTAAAAGCAATAAATGTTGCGCAAATGGTTGCGTAAAGTTTTTTTGCAATCGGCTGCTGGTGGCTTGATGGCGTCATCGCCGAGTGGTTAAGAGCATTGGATTCAAGTTCTGGTGGCTTAGTAATCGGGGTGTGGGTTCGAGTCCCGGTCATGACGCTTGTGTCCCTTGAGCAAGACACTTTGCTATAATTGCTTCTCTTCACCCAGGGGTATAAATGGGTACCTGCAAGGGTAGAGGTTGATATTGTGTTTGAAAAAGCCTTTGGAGCGCCATCACGGCAGCCTGGGTTGTATACATGTACTCCCCAGGGAGCTGAGAAAGATTAAAGGAATGTTTTTGGCCCAATGACCAGGGCACTAATGTAAAGCGCATTGATACGTTATTGTGAAATGCGCTATATAAAAATTAGTTATTATTATTATTATTATAAGATCTATTCAGAGCTTGAAATTTACACTGAACTGCAGGCCCGAAGCCAGTGGTTTAATACTAATAGCTGGGCCAGTAAACTCACGACTGGACTAGTCTGGCGTTCTTGTAAGTCTGGCGTTCTTGTGTTTTTTAACTGAATAATACATGTATCAATAATTTAGTGAAATATCTTTAATATAAAACAAACATTTTTATGAAATGTTGACTTTGAGTCTGAAACATGGTAAATTCTGTTGAGTACTAAGCAGACTTGCATTCTTAGTATAAGTAAACAAATGAGAAGAGCCTTCTCTCACTGCTCCTCCAATTTAAAACAGTTTAGTTTATCTTTATGTTAAGTTATTATTTTTTTAATATTTTTTTAATAGTCTGGTCTTGTAAAAATAACTCTGGTCTAGTAAGCGTTTTGAGCTACAAGGCCTGTAAAAAATTGAGTCCTGAAAATGTGTAGCCTGTTTTCAGCCATCAATTGCTTTCAGTGTTACAGTGCACACTGAGTTTTTATATAGCACTTTGTCAATATAACAACACACCCGATGGTTTTCTCAAAGCACATAGTATTTATTTTTTCCTGCAAGGTGTGCGGAGTTAATTTTGAAGTATGAAACCTAGCACAGATGTAATGGTTTACAAAGTGCTGCTGGCACCATTTGCATCCCATCAAAGCAGGAACACCGGGGTGAACCCCTTCTCTTTACGATAAGTACACTTGGTTCTTTTACGTGCATTACACAACACATGGGACCTACAATGTACGACTTTAAGTCCCATTCGAAGGATGCAGCAATAGGCCTAATGGTCTTCTTGCTTAAGGACACAAAAGTGTCACGACCAGGACTCGAACGCACACTCCGCTGGCAATGAGAAACACCAGAGCTTGACTCCGGTGTTCTTAACCACGACACCCCTTTTGTTACCCATAGAAATAATGTTTTATTTCAAAAGTGCAGGTTTTTTTATCGAAAATGTCAACCTTGGTAAGCCACACAATGAAATTGGTCTCTCGTTGTGGACTTTGTATTAAAAATCATTGTCCCCCCTCTGCAGTTCATTGGAATGATTGGTAGTCCTACATGTAACATGTAGGACTGTGAGCTTAATGTGGTTGTACAATACCGCTCAAATGCTTTCAGAGACGATTGATGACATGTCCATGTTGCAATGTGCAACAGGGCGTGTAAACCAGTTCGCGTCACAAAGCATCCTAAGCCGCTGTTGCATTTTGATGCATTTAGCAGGGTGCCAAGAAAACACCCAGGGCCCAATTTCATAGAGCTTCAAGCAACAAATAGTGTTTCAAGAGTTTTCTGCTGTGCAAAAATGAACAGGATACCAGTCACATACATGTACTGTATGATATGTGGTGTGTCGTGTTAAGAGAACCATACTCAAGCTCTGGTAATTCTGATAAGCAGAGTGTGGGTTCAAGTTCGCGTGTTGACACTTGAAAAGCTTCTGATTGTGGGGCGGCGGGTGCTGTTTTGGGCTCTCATTTGCAAGGGTTCTATTGTAAAGGGTGAAAAGGCTTTTTGCTTTACTTGCTGAGTTTTTACATGCGTATATAAAATGGGTGGGGTAATTGCAGTTTCTTTTGATTCTTAAAGTACTTTCATGAGCCATTTATTATATTTATGCACTCTGTAAAAATTGCAATGAGATTTTATTTGCACCTAAACATACAAATATTAATAAACAGTGAAAAAAGAAGAAAGAAAAAACAAAAACATAATTGATTTGAAAAAAAGATATATTTAATTTTTGAAAAATTAAACAGACTTTTTGAAAGATGGCAGTGAAGAAATTATGGCATTGATTGAAATCCACAAATCACCAAAGAGTTGAAAGCTGAGCCAGGTCTGATCATTCCTTCTTGTTCTGATCATCCTTCAAGAATCTGTTGAGTAAGTTCTGCCGAGATACACCTACATGTACCACTCAGCGTTTGTGAAAGAAAAAACGTCAAGTCATGCTGGTCTTTAGTTTGTTGAAAGGCTAATCTGGAGTGATTATATTCTGTGTACCGGTACACATTCATGAGAGACAATATCTTGGAATGTACATATAGTAAAATAGTGCAACGGATGTCCAGCTTCATGGACATGTAGTCTTTGTTGTGTTCACTCACAATAAAAATAAAAATAACAGTTAATGGCCTGACATTTCACTGCTATCAGAGTCGTTCTCAAAAGCCATTTAGCCTTCGAGAAAGACTCTGCTAGGGTCTGAACATCAGGCCATTAACTATTGTTTGCAATTATGGCGCAGGTCCTTTGGTTGGTAAACAGTTTCAGACAGCTAATTTTATTTTCTCACTCAATAAAAATAACAGACAAAATTCTCTGGTCAGGGCCTAATTTCCCAAAACATGTACGCAGAGGTTTTCTGCTTAAATGAAGCCCATTAGCAGAATGTTTATTTCACAACAAGTGCTTTCCGGTAAGCAAAGCATTAGCACGCTTACTTGCTGGTGGTTCTTGTCAGCAGATGAGTGACTCAACAATGCAAATCCATTGTAAACAAACATATGCGCCATGAAACCTTCTCTAAACTTTTGTGAAGTTTTGTTCTAAGTTAGTAAAAACAAAAGTTTGCTTACCGGTAAGCGGATAATAATATTGGGCCCAAAGTAATTTTCCTCACTGCCTCCATTGAGTCGACTGAATCATCATATGAGATAATTTAATCATGGCTTGAATTTGGAGGGAAACAAAATCCACAAGACCACAGGGCTTGTAAAATAACTCAAAATCATGGACATCATATTTTTTTACAAGACCAGAAACAAATTTGGACAAAAAATCCTTCCTGGCACTGTTTAACATTCATTTATTTATTTTTTATTTCAACAAGCACTGATACATGGAGAAGATCTTTCTCATTTGTCATTATGGGTATTAAATTAAGTCATACTTCATACTTAACAGAATTGAATGGTGTTTATCAGATTCAAAGTCAACAGACTCAAAGTCAATACTTGAACATAATTAGTTTTGTTTATAATTACACAGTGAGGTATTGTAATTTGATTTTAAAACACAAGACCGACAGACTTGTCTGGTAAAGAGTTTACTGGCCTGTCAGCAAGATCACTGGCCTGAACCTGCGGTCCAGTGTACATTTTGAGCACTAATAATGTGTCCGTTGATCTTCATCTGTAGGGGTGCACCGCACTCAGAAAGGTCTCCTATTCAAGCAATCAATGCTAGATATTCAAGAAACATTCTGAAGTAAATAAAGTTTGAATAACATTTTGTGATAACTAAATTTTTATTTGATTTATTTGGGGGCAGGTTACTCATTTCATATTCAGCTATTCCCATGCAAAATTAAAGCACCCCTGAATGGGTAATGTGGCAAACTCCTTCTTGGGAAAAAGGGCCTCAGGCCTGTGAGAAAAATACAGCATTTTTTTGCTTGTGTACCTGAAATGCTGCACATTGAAATTCAACAACCATGTCACAATGTTGGATCATTTTTTGACAATCTCCTAAAAGCTACGACTTCAATCATTTATGGCAAGGAAGATTGTATGGCATGCCATGTACAAAGAATGACACATGAGATTATGATGAATTGAGAATTTCTGTTATTTGTCCATACAATAGGTAAAGGACCTGTTTACATCTGTGAAGGCCCCATTTCAGTCGCTGGAGCTTGATAAAGAAGGTAGGATTTTGACTCAAGGTTTTTTCAAAGATGTTAGATAAGAGGAGCTTGGTGTGTTTTGCTGATGGATTCATTTTTAATGTCCTTTTATCTTTTGAAATTTTGTATAAAGTTGCTCAAGTACTTTAAGATCTGTTTTTACTAGTACTTTTGATGGTTTATAGTGAAAGTTTTATAAAAAATCAAGTAATAGATCACAAAGGACACTGACTGGGTAAATTTTTAATAATTTGGGGTTGAACAAAGAAAAATTGGCTGTATGCGGGATTTGAACCAATAACCTCCGGATTAACATGCCCGCAATCTACCAACTGAGCTATCTAGCCCTATGGAGATTGCTAGCGTAGGGCTAGTTAGCTCAGTTGATAGAATGCAGGCACGGGGAGGGTCGTTGGTTCAAATCCCGCTCTAGTCAATTTTTCTTTGGTCAACCCCAAATTAAAATAAATGATTCCAGTCTGAATGAAACTCGACCAGCAACTCAGCTGGGGATGATACCAGCATACTATTGAAAATTGGGATACCAACTTTCATCCAATTATGATATCGCGAGGTTTGTGATATCGTTAGGTTTATGATATCAAAATATCATCATATTGAAAATCTAGATACCAACTTTCATCCGATTATGATATCGTGAGGTTTGTGATATCAAAATATTATCGTATATCATATATTGTTTATTTAAAAAAAACAATGAAATATCTCTCATGTACGAAAAGGCTACATCAATGGATTACAAGACCTCAAAACCAAAATCTCTTTGTCTTAATATCTATTCAAATTTGCCTCCATCATCTACCCAGGAAATGGCGAAAAAATCCAAGACCTTCTGAAGGAGATGACTGGCCAGAGGACGGTCCCCAACGTCTTCATCAGAGGGAAGCATCTTGGGGGAAATGACGACACACAGAAGGCCCACGCTGAGGGACGACTGTCTATGTTGTTAAATCCGTCTGAAACATCATCTTCTTACGAGTACGATCTTGTTGTTCTTGGAGGAGGTTCTGGTGGTCTTGCTGCAGCAAAGGTAAGATCCTTAAATGTAAAGTAGCTCTCGCAAAACATTTTGATATTTTTGTTGAAATTGTTTTTGACTCGCCCACTAATCCCAAATTTTGATTTTTAAATACTGACTTACTATTTAATATACCCTATTCACTGAAGATCAAAGTTAAGCCTCAAATAAAGCAGGTATTGAAAACAAATGTTTTCCTGGCTCAGTAGTTTTGCAACTTTTTTAGTTGAAACAGAAGAGAAAATCCTGGCCATCTCTCTATCGGGGGCAGAGGCCAGCTATAAAATATACGAATAATTTTGACAATTTAACAATGGAACTGCAGAGACAGTTCTCTAATCATTTGAATTGAAAACTGATTTTAAATGTTGAATTATTGATTTTGATCCACAATTTTGAAAAAATATCAAAATGTTTAAACATAAAATGTTCTGAATGGCTCCTATGAAAAAAAGTCTATGATGTGTCAACCTTTTTTTCCCCGACCATTTATCAAGTAAAACCCCTTATTTGTGCAATTTGTTTTCCACTCTGCCTATATTCGTACACTAATTTGTAATGCCTTTCTAACATGACAAAATTAAAAAACTAACAAGCGGAAGGAAATTCTCATGCAAGGTTGCATGAAAGTTTAGGAAACAGCAAAAGTAATCCGGAATACACATGAACTCTGTTATATCCTGCACATAAAGAAATGTTTTGTGGTTCTAGATTTTGTTTTTTTAGTTTAAATTAAAGGGACTGAATTTCAATCAAAGTCACACACACACACACAAAAAATGGGCATCTATTTTTGAAATCCTTGATGGTTTGTGAAAGCCAGTATATACCTTTCTGGTAATGAAACCAACATATCCTAAGCTTAATTAAGTGAATAGCACTGTACAATAACTTGTGGGCCTGAAGATACACTGTACCTGTGAACAGGCATGTGAGTTCTCAAGATTTTTTCAGAATTTGGGATTTTTTTCAAAATTGCCTTAAAGGCACTGTACGCGTTTGGTAATTTTCAAAGACCAGTATTTTCACTTGGTGTATCCCAACATATGCATAAAATAACAAGCCTGTGAACATTTGGGCTCAATT
>JAUELU010000029.1:12586070-12603226 GCA_032357145.1 Evasterias troschelii | reverse complement strand
AATTTTCACAGGCTTGTTATTTTATGCATATGTTGGGGTACACCAAGTGAGAATACTGGTCTTTGACAATTACCAAAGGTGTTCAGTGCCTTTAACACACATCTGTAAAATCCAAATTATATTTGAATTAATTTAATCATCATCAGCGTCATCATCCAGCATCTACAATGTAAGCTTGCATCAGGCACTCATTAAGTCTCTCAAAGCCGATCATACCCGAGGTCCCCACTCCTCTTTTGATTACTATGGCCATTGACATTTAACATCGCATCTGACCCTGCAGCACAGGCAGCACTAAGACCATTTGTTAGGGGAGTCTCAACTGTAGTCTCTTGCTTGAAGAAGCCTGCGAGGTACCAGTTGCTTTTTTCAATACAAGCTCTCCCGAAGAAAGAAACATCCAAGGTGTAGTTGAATGTCATACTCGAACAAATTTACCCATCCAAAAATTAAATAGCTTAGACGAACCACCTCTTTAATAGGTTCAAGTGATAAGGATTAACAGCCTCTTTTATTTCCAAACATTTACTTCTGGTTTGAGCTTGTATTTCTTTTCCAGAACTGTTCACTTTCATATTATTAGATGATTCAGTTTACAAATGTATGTTATAAAAACACACACATGAATTAATGACATGTAAACTGAAATCAAATATTCAAATTGTATTTTTAGGCTGAGTCTATTTACTCGGTAGATAAAAGTATGTTGTGTTGATGTATCTGTACTCCAATAGAATCCAAGATGTTAGGATGCAAAATCAAAACCATGCAAGTGCCATTTCCATATAAAAAAGTGGATGAAGAACATCAAGGGCATCATTATAGATACTCTATTTTATCTTATTTAAATTTTTTTTAAACCAGCTTGAGAGGAGAGCCTCAAGACAGATCCTTTGATTCTTTAAGGTAAACCTTCGGGCTCCGTCTGATTCTCTTTCCTTCATCTCTATTTTAATTGCTCTTGTTGTATCTTCTTTGTTTTGTTTTGTTTAGTTTAGTTTTGTTTTCTTTTGTACAAGAAATCCCAGCGGCCAGCCTACAAGCCTTTTTCTGTTATGGGTCATGTCTCCATACAGTTTCAGTCTCTGTTAGCTAATCACGCTGTTTATTTGATTTATGTATGGAAATAAATGTTGATTGACTGTTTGATTGTTTTTAATCAATGTGCATTATTGTACACTTTTGTATGCCCGAGTAATGAAACAGATAAATAAATAAAACAAAACAAGTAAAAGTGTTGTTGTGCTCATACGGAAACCAACCTGGTTCAGTACAAATTGTACACTGAAGTAAACATGTGACAAACAATGACACACTATCAAAACAATACACAGGATGTAGGTTGCACCTGGACAGGTCAGCTTGGGGAAGAAAACAAAAATGAAAGAAGAAAAAAGAAGAAGAAGAAAACAAAAAAATGAAAGAGAGAACCACTAAGAACCTCTCAAAGGATTTAAATGTCTGCTGGCCACAAGAAGAGCAATTACATAAAAGGTTTCCAGGTTTCCTGTGGGTTTTTAGCGTCGGTATAGAGAATTGTCCCAGAAGCAGCGTACGTGCGTGACATGGGATTACAGTCACATCAATTACAGGAGGATTTCAATCCTGACAAAGCTGTTTTTTATGCAAAATTAACTTACTGTAATCTTATAATGTTTGAGTTTGATTTGTTTGTGCTTAAGATTTTCGTTTGTGGGGTTTTTCGATCTACTGTTTCCAAATTGGATACTTTTCAAACTGGTTATTTCTTTGTAAAGGAATGGTACCTGAACAAAGGTAAGGTTGTGTTCATTCAGAAACTATGGCTGAGGCTCCGGCTTCAGCTCTGGCTTAGGCTCCTTCAGCCATTTTTTCGGTATGAGGCTTAAAACAGACCATAAGTGCCTAAGCAAAAGTCAAAGCCAGAGCTGTGGTTTTAAAAAAGGGAGAAAACAGATCGTCGTCCTCTTTAATAATTTGTTAGCCCAGGGACTCCCCATATCAAATTGAGCAGAGGGTAAGAGTTAATGAGTAATTTCCCTTTACAAAAAAAAGCTGTGAGACTTCTAAGTATATTTAGTGTATTTTTTAATATTTAGCATTTTACACTGTATGCTACCGGGGTAAGTTTAATATTTTGTAGGCCCTCAAAATATTCTCTGAGAGCCCAATAAAAGGGATACAGTGTAAAAAAAATTGCCCAATTGTGACCTTGGGGTTGTTGACTTCCAACTTACGGTATTTTGGATGACATAGGCCCTGAAAGAAATGGTCCAATTTGCCGAGAGGTGTAGGGACATTTACAAGATTGATGCTCGGATGTTGGGAAAATTACACCGGTGCGGGGGTGTTTTTATGTGGAGGGGGAATAACTCGACGGGCCCAGGGACTCCCCATATCAAATTGAGCAGAGGATAAAAGTTAATGAGTCAATGGATAATTTCCCTTTACAGCAATAATTTATTTAGTGGGGTGCACCCTTTGATTAAAACAAACTACAAAATATTCTTTTGAAAGTTTGTTTAAAATGGAGCGCACTATAAGCAATAAACAAACAAGTGAGTAGACTGTTGTTCTACTTATTATTCAATTTCAAGCATTACACGGCTGGCTTCATTTAGCCACATGAACGGAAGGGGGAACTAAGGACCTTACAGCTTATCTACTTTTACACCGGCACAGTGCAAGGAGGGGGAGGGAGTTACGCATGAGGAGGGAAAAAATGGGAGTGGTGCCATAATTTTCCTTCCCTGGAGATATAAAATGGATTCCGCTTTACCAGTCAGTAAACTTTGGCATGAATTTTTTTTATAAACCAGTGGACCGTTTCCGAAGCAGGATGTCCAGGATGTAGAAAGTTTCTTAGTACAACATTGCAAACAGCAAAATTGACAAACAGCTACTGAGCATTAGTTTCAGGATATTTTTGACCTTCAATCTATATTTAAGATTTCACAAGCAAAAGGAACAAAAATTATCTACGCAAAACTTTGCGAAACGAAATCTGACACACATACACCTTGAATGGATACGGTTATCGTACCTGTACATGCATATCCGTATGCTTGTAAAACATCTCTTTTAACCCTTTAGAGACCATAGCGGCCGCAAGCGGCTTGTACCAAAGCGCCTATAGTGGCCACAAAGTTTACCCTAATTCTATTCACATAAAGAGGTCAAAGTAAAGGTCATGGCCACATGTGAAATTTTCCAATGTAGTATGTTGACATAGTTTCACAATTTCTAAAACAAGAAACTAAATTTTCTCTTTCATTTTATTTATGTTAAGATTTCTACTGACAAAATTAAATACAGAAACTAACAATATTAGCAATGTCTGGGCGTATTGTGATAATTAAACGGAAATGAATGGTCTATAAAGGGTTAATTAGAACAAACTTACTTGATAAACATGAAGGTGAGGCCAGCAACAATCAACGCCAGGACATAAATCATGGCAAACACCACTCCAACGATGGTACCGAGGTGAGGACCATCGTTGGTGTTGTCCATACCCACAGTGCTGTTGGGGGTCAGCGTGGTGACTGGTGGTTCCGCCGTGGTATCCACTGGGTGCACAACAAAAATTAAAAAACACAATGAGAGCCAAGAGTACTTTTTGGAATTCACTCTACTGCAAGCTTTTCAAAGAACATACATGTATACAACATTGGTAATTGTCAAAGATCAGTATCCACACTTGATGCGATCCAACATATACATGAAATAACAAACCTGTGCAAGTTTAAGCTAAATCGGTTGTCGGAGTCATGAGAAAACAGTGAAAACCCCATCCTAAATTTTCACTGTTTTCAAACCTCAGATTTTATCATGCGTGATAAGGACTATTTGTTTTACTAATTTCCTAAAAGCAAAACTATTTCAGTTATGTGCAAACCTTTACTTTTATAAATACCCTCAAAAATTAGCAAAGAGTTCTGCACTTATGGCCTCATAGCATCACACGCCTTACAGGGTGCAGTAAGCGCAGAGTTCTTTGGAAAGCAGAGCCATCAATCTGGGCCCTTAGTCTAATGCCATAAAGCCTGTCAGCACGAAACGCTACTAACCACAGAAAAATGGCTGGTAAACTGGATCTGATAAGCAACATCATCTTTGCCAATCAAACATGTGAGATGAGCAGCCGTATGACATTGGGCCAAGTGCATCTTTTTAAAGGATGTGTACAACATTGGTAATTGTCATAAATACATGAAATAACAAGCCTGTGAAAGTTTTAAAGCTCAATCGGTAATCGGAGTCATGAGAAAACACTGAAAAACCCCACTATATGTTTTAACTTTTTTTTCAAACACTGGGTTTTATCCTGCAGGATAAAGACTATTGTTTTACACATTTCCTAAAAACTATGGCATTTCAAGCAAAATTATTTAAAGGGAAGTTTTCCACCATGACCATCTATATACCATGTGTGTTAAGTGCAATTCTGTGAACATTTATATTTTCAATCTTACCAATGTTGTACACACCTTTTAAACTTGGTTAAAAATACTTGTTCAATATGAGAACACTCCTCTTACATGTAACAAACTTGCCTCTATTAAAATGTGTGTATCTCAATAAGGTACTATCCCTTCTAAACAATTTTTAATTTTTTTTTTCGTTTTAAATTATTTGCTTCCTGATTCCCTCAACAAGACTTCAACTGACACAATCATTGCAGTGGAATCAAAAATTAGTTTCAAAACTTCCCACAGAAACTGAAAGATCAGGATTTTGTCCCCTTCGCGACAAGAGTAAGTTTGACCCCAAAACATAGATAATAACACATAAAAAAAATACATTCCCTCAAACAGACTGACTGGTTTGTTAACTCAGGCATGATACTTGGCCCTAGGAGGAAACGTAGGATGTTAATAAGTACAAGGTTTAAACAAACTTTTCAGACTATTTAAAAACAATTTTGCTGAATTTTATGAGATCAAAATAATCAGCCTGTTAACTGTGGTTAGCTCTACTAATGTTTTCATGAAACTGCACTAGACTACCTCCGTCAAAAATTCAGTTAGGTCTCAGATAGGCATGATGCCCTTGAGCTAACCTTTTTACTTGACTAGCCTGCCGGACTAGTCAATAGAGGATGATACCTTTCGCGCTATCGCATCAATGTGAAACGCCCTCTAGCGTTCAATGTTTCTTGCATTTATTGTTGCATGCACAGTTACGAAATAACAAAGACTACAAGCGCAAGCCTGTAAATTGGAAACGATACTTTTGTGTGTTGCACGCACGGGATTATTGTGCATTGTGTACATTGTGATGGCAATGTGGTCAGCGTTTCGTTGGCACTTTTCAAGTGAAATTTTTACGTTGGAAGTGCATCAAATGTTTGGCAATGCAAAAATGTAACCTCCGAATGTGACTCTTAGACTAATATCACATTGAGTATTATCTACAGGCGTCTCAAAGGCATCTCAAAGAAGTTATCACTGTGTAAACAAAAAAGTGTAAACAAAAATTGCTGATGTTCATTCGGCAGCCAGTAGCAGGAAAAACCGCAGCAAACCATATCTCTTAGCAATATTAAGAGTAACTTGGTTATTTTAAATGTGTGACACTCATAAATTGGGTTGGTACACTATTCTGAGGTTCGGTAAATCTCCTTTATTCTTATATCTGTAAAATGAAGACAGTGAAGGAGTTCATGTTACTGCTGTCTTCAAGGAATGGAATTATGGAAGCGCCCGGAAACCTGACGTGGAAGGCACTCAATATGATTTGAATATCATAAGAAATAGTTAAAGGGATTGACTAAGAGGTTTATACAAGCCAAAAGTTAGCGGGGAATGTTTTATACCTGTCACACAAGCATTACACAACACACAGGACCTATAGCTTTACGTCCCATCCAAAGTACAAAGCAATAATGATTAAGTGTCTAGCAAGACTGGATCTCGAACCCACACTCTGCTGATCAGAACTACACCCCCCAAAAAATAATAATAATCGCAGTATTTACCTGGTTTGTCAATTGTAAAGACAACAACTTCCGAGGGATTCCCTTGTTGGAGTTCAACTGTATTAACAATACTCGCTGTAGCTGCTCGTACTGTTACCTCATACTTGACTCCACCCTTAAGATTCTCCAAGATGCGCCACAACTGATCAACCTGTGTTAGGGGTGAAAGGAGAGGTGGGGAACAAGAGAACAAGAGAACATTACCAGTTGTAGACCAGACCTGTTAATCTTGGGAGGAAGTTAAATTTAAGGGAGGTAAACATTGATTTTATTTGTAATTTTGTACAGCTGAAAAACCATAATCTACCATAATGACAAGCTTATACCAGCGTTATTCTTGAGCTGGTGAAACGCGAACACAATTACATTAATGTGGGTGCAATGGTTGAGGGTCAATTCAATTTTGGCCAGCTCCCCATTTTCACATTTTCTTGCTTGTGCACCACTGGAGGACATCCACAGAGGAACTTTACTATTAGAGCAAGAGTCATGAGCACGTTCGTGGATACCGGCGGTATAGAAGACATCATTTTTATTATCGGGAAAACACTGAGGTAGGCAATTACCCATAATGACCACTGAGCACAGCCAGAGATCGAAAGTGTTTGATATTTTTATAAGGAGGAAAACAGGAGAGACTGAAGTGGTGGACCAGGAGAAACACTTTCATGGCACAGTTTAAAAGTTTTACTAAATTTAATTTAAAAATCGGTGCTAGCGAATAATCCAAGTTTCCTTGAAGACAAACAGAGCACACTGATGATCAAAACATCAAGACTTTCCTCATCACTGGTTCTTCTCAGAACCACCCTCTCTTTCAGAAGCACTACACGGTTGTCACTAGTTTCCTCTTAAATCCAATTTCATTAATTTAACACCTTTAAAATGTAGCTAAGAGACAACTCCACAGCTATCCGCTACCTGCCTACATGTTTACAGATAAAACAGCCAGAACCAAAATCAAGCAAAGCATTAATAACATAAGTACATACCTTTCACCTTGTCCCACTAAACTCTTCTTAGAAACTATCCACAACAGAAAATCCTTTACTTTACGGATGATATATAATTTCAATCATCACAGAGGTAATCAAAACCGTGTAATTCTGTGGCTGTACAGACTGCTGTACACCTGAGGTTTTAACTATTATCTTAACAGACACAGTGAGACTAGGATGGTCCAACGACGCCAAGTCATGCATGCCAAGCACTGAGGTCACAGCCACTCTTTACAAAGAACACAAGTGAATAGAGTACACACACCGCCCTATTCAGTTGAATATTTGGATTTGTTGTTTTATTAACTCCCATTTGAAAGAATGAAGAGTTTTAAAGTCTTTTTGTGGTTGTTGAGTTGTAGGTCATGCATTGTGAACGAGGAAGTTCCTTGTCATATAATAAATAAATTAATGTGACATTTGGTAAATGAGGCCATCAAGCACATGACGTGATGTGGCGATGGCATTGTTACCAGCTCAAGTTTCAGGATCAATTGACAATCGATCTTAGAGTAACCATTTTAATAATTATAATCAAATCAGAAGGGTAACTAATCAAGTTGAAGGCAAGAAACTAAAAGTACCATTTCAAGCTAGATGAATTTCTCAGGTAATTACTAAGAAATGTTTAAAGACTTGTTTACAACTGCACAGCCAACTCTGGCAGACTCGAAGGAAACAGCTACCCCTAGTTCAAAGTAGGGTTAGTATATCGAGTTTTCATTCATTTTCCCCAAGTGTGAAATGAACAGTGGGGTTAAAATCCCTGGGAATTCCCGGCATTTTATTCCCTGGGACTTGGCTCTGTAGTGTGAAAAGGTAAAAGAGTAAAGAGAAGATGATTGTGTGAGCCAATCACAGACTAGAGACTGCCATTACTAGGGGCAAAATAGCAATATTGGTAGAGCAACTGGCACGTCAATCCAGAGGTTGCAGGTTCAAGTCCCGCTCAAGTTAAATTTTCTTTGACCAACCCCACAGTATTTAAAATTTACCCTTGAGGTTTATTACTAAACTAGATCACCCTTAGATACATGATATATGAGCCACAGCCTCACAAGCCACAGATATGCAATTTCAGATATAGAAGAAATGGCCAGCCACACAAAACTTTGGTGTTTTACAGTTTTCTATTACAACTGTTCAGTGGTGATTTAAAAAATAATAAAAATTAACTCATGGAAATCGCCCATCACAAGGCACAAAAGGCCACTTGAGGTGTAGGCTACACAAAAGAGATGGGAAAAGAAAGTGCGGATAATTCTGTTTGAAGCCTTTAAATGCAGTTTTTTTTAAACAATTGTTTTCAGAAATTCTTCACATCATTTCCTCCCGGACACATCATTTCCCTTCTGACACATTTTCTTGTCATGTGTTAAATTACAACATAATTCCATGAAATAACTGTTGCAATATACTTACAGTGAACACAGTAGAAATTGTACATTAGATCACAAGAAGTAAAGAGTTCAAATAATTGACCCATTGCACATTGCATAACACTGCTCCAATCCTGTCCACCATGTTGGGAATAAAAATTTACACAAAGAAATCGACTCCTAACGAGTCCTAAAAGGGTGGAAAATGTAGACGCGCTTTGTGAGGAGGTACATTACGCACTGCGCAAAGGGTCAATGTAACCCATGTCCTTTTGTTTCAAAAAGAGTGTCCTTGTGCCTTGTGACCCCTACCAGAAACATCTTTGAGCTTCGGTCCTTGGTAAAGCGTTTTTGAAAGTTCAGTTCAGCTGCGCAAACAAAGTTAGACATACCAACATACATGTACATGTAAGGCAAAACATTAAGATCAAACCAAACACACACAAGATCAAAGACATCTGAACATCATGGAAAAGATCAAGGAAATGAACAAGAGATGTGCAGGACATTTATCAAGAAGGCATGATAACAGGTGGACCAAAAGACTAACTGAATGGCAACCTAGAAATGGAAAAAGAAGGAAGAGGAGGAAGACAGAAAAGAAAATTGAGACGACATCCGAACATACCCAGACATGACAACTTGGGCTAGAATAGCAAGAAGGAGAACAGAATGGAAGTCGCATGAGGAGGGCTTCATCCAACATTGGACGAACACAGCCTGATGATGGTGATGATGACATGTAAAGCTAAACTAACCCAAACACACTTACCACAGTCTTTCTTAAATCACAGCAATGGCTTCTACAGTGATTCTGAATGTGGGTGCTTATAATGAAGGCTCCAAAGTAAAGAGTATTAATGCCAGTCGACGTCATGGTTTGATAAAAGAACCTTAAGATAAATATAACTGACAATATTCCCTTTGAAATAAACCTCTAGCCTACCTGAGATAATAACTATCAGGTTTAGTACCTCCATGGTTATCTCATCTGCACCTAAGCTGTGAGAATGAAAAAACCTCCACGGTATTTGTCCCTCTGATCACAGACTGTCCTCCGCACAAGCAGTCGTCCGTCTCTTTATTCAAGACTCAGGGCAGCCCCGTATGATAACACCAGCTAACAACTCATTGTGAAGAAGCTTACTTTGGTCTTTTCACCAAATATATCATCCCTCTGAATAGTTATGACAAGACAGACAAAATATATCCACCCAGAAAAGCCAAGAAAGACAATTACCATCAGGCCCCTGCCAAAATAACATAATCTTGCGGATAAATCCTCCAATGCAAGCTGATGGCTGCTACATTATGACTACAGCCCGCTCAGGCAGTATTTAGAATGGAGTTTGACATTTGAAGTGGAAAAAAAAAATCCTAATTCCCTAGATGTCTTAGTACTTATCGACGAAGCTTGAAAGGTTTTCATATAAGGTTCTTCTTTCAAAAGGGAAAATCCTTTTGAGCACAATAAAGAAGATGAGATTGAACTGAAGGACAACATCTGAAATTTGAAACTAGTGGTGAAGTTATTTTTAAAACCATGATCGGCTAATTTCTTATTCTATTGGTACGTTTGAATCAGGTTAATTTATTTAACCATCTACCATAATTATATAAATTTTGTGATTTAAAAGTTTATACAGGATTGGTAAGAATAACAAATATCATTGTTTAATTTTAGTCTAAACATTTTACTGATAATGAAGTTTATACTAGAACCAAATAAAGTCATATTGAAGAAATTGTATCTGAAAACCCTATTTTCTCATGACATAAACAACAGATTAAAAAACAGAAAAACTTAACAGATTAAGCAAACAAATTTGTTTTAGGTTTGTATTTTCATGTAAATGGTTGATCACACAAAATATGAATATTGTTTGCCACTTTTTTGACAGCTACATCAATCCTGTATTATACCTTTGATTACTTGATATCAAGTAACTTATACAATTCTGTGGGGGGATTGTAGACAGAAAACAGAAGAAAACTGCAACAGAGAACATTTCTCTTATCATATCACTTGACAAATACTTGCTGTTCGTGCAAACAAATGTTTGGATGAAATTGTCATTTAATAGTTCTTTATATTTATAAAAAGAAAACTTAAAAATTTGAAGTCAGAAAAAGTCAAGCACGAAAACAATTGTTATTTATTGACTATTTATCAAATTTTATATTGATTGAATTGATTATTTATCAATTGTAGCACACACGTTGATCACTAAGTCCAAGTCGACTGGTTCTTTGCTAATAGCTAACAGGCGCAAAGTGTGCACAAATCTACACAAACAAAACATTGCATCTTTTGCAGAATTGAGTGCACATCTTGTAATAATTTTTCTTTTTTTTTAAAGGAGGGGAGGCGGTAAACAAAGACAAATTGTCTAAAGCAGGATTTGAACCTGAGACCTCCGGGTTATGTTCCCAGTGCTCTGTCATCATTTCCTTTTTGGTTTCATATGAAATCAGTTCACATCTCAACTGTTACTCATCCGAGGCTTGTTGTTATATTTACTTTGAAGTCCAAACTTAAAATGTACAACTTCCAAAACACACAAGATAGTTTTTTTCCCCCGCCAACTGGCTTTCATCTGAAGGTAGCCAGACCACACTGTAAAAACATCTAGACTTACCTCTTGATCCTCTTAGCAGAGATTCCAATCTCAAGATTGTAATCCATTAACTATTTTATCGTTTCAAGGAATAATGTTCCCTTTTTGTCAGACGTCCCTTACAACTGGCAAAGCGTCTAATCCTGATCAGTCTGAGCGGTCCCACATTGTAACATGGGATACGACTTTCTTGATGTTTTTATAACATTTTTTTTGTTAAGGAAGGGCGGGATTAAAAGAAGGAAAGGAGGCTACTATTTTTAACCTTTTTACAGTAAGTTTGGAATACAGTCAACCTTTAGAAAATCATGTGATTTTATAGCTGGTGTTGTTTCAAAAATGTGATGCAAATAAAAACACAGGAAACTTCTGGGGAATTATAACCCCATCTTAGATTCGTTCCTGCCACACTTGCTGAAAATTCAATGCCCACCTAAGTACACATGCAAACCCTGGGGTTATCTCCCGAGCAGTGTTTGTTATTTCCCCAGATAACTCCAAGAAATTGTATGGGGTTAGGCTAGCAGTTTAACCACTTCACATCGGATGACCTGTACACAGGCCAAATTTTTCTGGACTGACTTACGGCGGACTATTTATTACAACCAGATTGACTGCAGAGCGCCCTCAATGTTTTGCTGGCAGCCAGATAGCCGACAAAAATATCCACCTGTAATTTCCATTGTGTAACGTGCACAGGAATGTGTTACGCTTTGTTTCTTTCGTGCAAAGAAGGACAACAGGTGTATTTGTATCTTTACATGTACACTCGCCCTTAGGGTTGTCACTGTACATGGTCAGGGGCAGAGTGTGCAGCAGCTGGTAAGCAGTTCGCAACAGCTAATTCTATTTTGTCATTAAAAATGTATATTGTACTACCGAGTGTTATTATCCAGTGCAGTTGGTTTCCTCCAAGTTGCCTGTAAATATTAACCTGTGTGACATGGGACCAGGGTAGTAGTTTCTGCTAAGCAGCTTTCTGAAACTGGGGTCGATTTCACAAAACTCTTCCTAACTTAGGACTAGTCCTAGGCAATGCTAAGAGATAGGACCAGTCCTAACTTAGGATCAGTACTACTGCTTGACAAATTTCTTTGCTAAGCAAAAGTTGAGTGGGGGCACCAGTAACAACATTGCAAACTTAAAGTAATTTTGACTGGTTACCTGTTACTGCTGAGTAATACTTTTCTGTGCTTGGTAAGTTTTTGTGCTTACAGGCTTTATGAAATTGGGCCCTGGCTTTTAGATTTTGTTGGTCTTTGAGATCTTACCTCCACTGCATCCATGGTGCCGTTCTTGCCAGACTCCCAGTAGGTTATCGTGTAGCTATCAATGCTTTTATAAAACACCTCAGGTCTCATCCATGACACTCTGGCCTGCCCGCTGCCCATGTCGGTTACCGTCACATTCACTGGTGAACTGGGGGCTGAACAAATCAACAACATTTTGTTTAAAATAAATGCCAATAACAGCCAACATACTGTTTTGAAGGAACTATATAGACAATATAAGACAATAGAATTAGCTGTTGCAAACTGCTTACCATCCCAAAGGACCTGTGGTATAAAAGCAAAAAGTAGTTAATGACCTGACATTTCAAACCTAGCAGAGTCTTCCTCGAAGGCTAAAAATGTTAGCCTTTGAGAAAGACTCTCAGGCCATGAACTATTTTTTGTAACTAGGTTATTTTTTGTAAAATTTCTTTTGGAGGAGTGTTGGCTCTGAAAAGAGCCTGTGTGGTCTCAATATTTTTTGTAGTATAGTTCACCCCCTTTAGGTGAAGAAGACGAGCAGAGTTTACTGTTGGAAGCGTCAAGACTACACCGGCTCTTTTCAGGGCCAACACTCTTCCAAAGGAGTTTTGTACACATGGTTGTACCCGCATGTTTACTTTTTATAGTTACTTCTATGTTTCACACCATGCAAAGCTTCAAACACCACATACTGATTTGAATGTGAAGATGATTTGGACATAATGAGTATCAGTCAATATCTAAGGTGTCACGCTGTTGAGGAAAGTATGGTCTCTATTTTTCAGTCTACATTTAACAGCAAATTTATTTTGAACCGACAGTTTCCTGTGGAACATTAGACTACTGTAAATTTGTTAAAAATCTGCAGAGAACTGTTACATTAAAACAATTCCTTTGCAAACAAATATATAAACCTTGCATAAAAATACAGTCAGATTTATTTAGTTTCAAATGAGAGAAAATGTGAACCAATAATGTTTGATGAATTTGAAAATACAGTTTGCAATCAAATAAATAGTAAATTTTACAAAATGAAATGATTAGTATTGGGGGAAATAGTCTTTCTACTAAAGGGTAGGTTTGTCAATGTTCGAATCAACACATCTCATTTATTCTGCTTAACTACAAATAAGAATAGTATTGGTGAAGAATTTTGGATACTCTGTTTTGCAATTTACCACACCTTTGGACACCTTTTAATCCTGGCTAAAAACCTGCAAATAAACTACGGATTTGTCTGAGAAAAAATAACAATGAAAAATAAATTTCCCAATAACCAAAACTATGAGAAAAAATAACAATGACAAATAAGTTTCCCACTAACCCCAAAACTATAGCAGTGACATTGCAAAAAGATAGTTGTCAACTTACAGGCACTTTTCGCTCTGCTCTTCGGTGAATGCATCAATAAACATTGTATATGAAGAACACACAGGCTCATAAATAACAAAAAGAACACTGTTTCCCATCCCCCTATCTGCTGAATGCAAAGGTCCAAAAAGTCTAAGCCAATCATGTTCATGGATCCACAGACGAGTCAGTCAGTAGCCAATCAGATCAAGCTATTCCATACGCTTATTGATATCTTTAAATAGAGGTATTGATTATCAAAGTTAACTGATAATTAACATTCCAGTAACATTTATTGGTATCTCTGCGTTGAATCAAACAGCCGTTGTCCACAAATGTTCCACATGACACTCAACATAAATTCACAGTTCTTGAATTACTGTTTGATGGATATAACCCATCCATACCAACAGTCACCACTAACAGCAAAGGTTACATATTCAATCCACTTCAGCCGAGACTTTGAAGACTGTTTACAAAAATGAAGTCCCACACTATTCAGGAAAGGACAGCAGCACAGAATTCAAATCATCCTCAACAGTTTCTGGTGTAGCCCTGACAGGACTGGGTACACAAAACCCCTCTGGGCTAGCAATGTATGTCTACTGGGTGGCTCCAAAGATCCCAGACCTAGCATTGATTGTTGGGATAACTGTCAGCTGGCAGGAATTTTGAATCGCCTTTGATGGTCAGTACACTACACACACATCATGTATGTCCGCATGGTCGCTACATCCAAATGAAAATGATGGGCCAAATACTGGTCCCTTGAGGAACCTCCTCTGGATAATGTAATAATTTTCCGTCTGTCAGTTGAAATCGCAAAGAAAAAGTGATGCCAAATGAAAACAACTACTTGTAAACTTCCACGGCCGTGTCAATCTTTCATCTCATAGAAGTCTGGGAACCGCCTCCATAAGGAACAAGACAGCTACTGTTAGCTAGACTTAACATGTCTACTCGGTCTTAACCCTACTGGGTTGACGACAACGGGAAACCGGAGCCGTCGTGAGGGGGCAATGTTCATGAGGATGAATCATCTGTTTGCATCCCTCAAAAAACCTTGGGAAGAGTTTTAAATTTAAACGAAAATAACTCTCCCATTTACAATTGCTAATATTTCTGAGTTTTAGAACGAAAAGAAGATGTATACTACACAACAGATAATTCTTCACAATAAAATTAATTTCTATAGCTTTACTAGATGAAAAAGAAAAATGGTGAAAGTCTTTTGGAACAATAGCAAACCTTCAAATTTCCTTATCTTAAAGAAAATTGTAAATACAAGCAGAGGAGAACCAGGAAGTACACTATTAACAGTTTATTTTAAAGTCTGAGGAGAACCGAATCAGTATAAATTTCCAACACTTTCAATAGTTTCACAATTTTTTTCAAATACTACCAGGCAAAGAAATCCACATTTGTATCATTGCCAATTTATTTACCTAAATATATTAATAACAAAACCATTGCATATTTCTAACAGGTAATACCCCATTTAATTAGGGGTAGTTTTACAGGGGCGAGAGTCACTGCTGACAAAAAAGCCTGAAACTGGTACGTTGAAATAATGACATTTCCACGGGGGTTAAGAGCCGAGCTTTTGGGAACGGTGTCCTCAGAGCTAGAGAAGTAGATCAAAAAGCATATGCAGCATTTTTTTTTTATTTACCAGGCAAACTTTAAAAAGTCTGAATTCAAATAAACGTCTGACATTTCTTATTATTCTTTTTTGTGTGTGTTTTGAACTTAAAATGCCCAGCTTTTTTAGTTTTTTTGAAATACTATATTATATAGATACAAAATTAGTAGGGAAGATGGCCTTAGCTAACTAGACCCTCATCAGAGGCATAAACCATATATGATATATACAAGTCTTTTTCACCAAATAAAATTATTCTTGCTGATTTGTTTTGCCTAGGTACATCCAAGTCAATGGTTTTTCTTGGGCGATAATGTCTTCTCTTGATGACTTGTATTCCATGGTTGTACGTGTACGATTTATGATACTTTTTGAACACATAAAAAAAGATCGTACACGTACGATGATGGCACTTTCGGTATACATAAAAAAGATTGTACATGTACAACCTTGGCACTGAAAGAGTTAATTAAAAGATTATTTTCAGATTTCAAACAGTTCACTTCATCTTTCCCATTTTATTTTGGATTATTAAACCTGTATTAGTGTCAATGCAACTTGACTGTCCAACCCTTAAAATAAGTCGGACATGGGGGTCTTCAGCTATCTGATTTAAGCTTACGAGTCATGGCAAGGCTATGATTCAATGAAGCTTGTAATTTCATTTTGATAGTCTTGACCTGACCTTCTTTACAACTAAAACCTTCCTTCTAAATCCTGGATTGACTTGACATTGACGCTGCCCAAATCACGAGACATAAACCTTTGGAAGCAACTGTCGTTTGACATCAGAGTGCAGGACACTTTTGGCTAATCTTAACCAATATAACCTTTTCCCGCCTTACGTTACATCTTGGGCCGAATTTCAGAGACGATATCGCTTAACATTTATAGCGAAGCAAAATGGGCATGATATTTGGTCCTTGAAAAAAGTAGGAACATTTTATTGAGTACAAAGCCTGACTTACGACACATGGTGTAGGCTGCAAAAGACTTTTCAGGGTATATAATTACATTTTTTCTAGATTTTTTCAAAAATCGGAAATCCAATTAAAGTAAGAAGAATATCATGCTTGCAAAAATGAGCAGGATACCAGTCACAAATAGTACATATGACATGGTATTTTAGCTGGTAACATTATTCTGGTAAGCAAATTTTTCCTAGAAAAGAATAACCCCCTTCCTCACCCCAACTCAAACTGAAAAATCCTGAATAATGAAAAAGGCTAAATTTCATGTCACTGCTAACAGTAGACATCTTCGCTTACTGCACATATAATGCACATTTACAGGGCATCGTGAGCGCGAAACTCTGTGGTGAGCAGCACCATGAAATTGGAACCTGAGCAGTTAGAAATGTCATATCTCATGTACTATTTGCGACTGGTTTTCTGCATATTTTTGCTTCGCAGAAAATTGTTACCGACTAATAATGTCCGAAAAGTTAGGCACTATAATTAAATTTTGCCCAGGGCCCAATTTCAAAGAGCTGTGTGAGAAATATCATTAAAAACTTACTGCTAAGCAGAAAATTAGCAAGATTCTACATTGTAAATGTGACATGGTATTTTGGCTGGTAACCTTATTCTGGTAAGTTGATTTCAGGGTGCTTCACTACTTTTTGTGCTAGCTGTTGATAGTACAAAACATTGTGAGGAATGGCTCCCACTGAAGTAACATATTTTTGAAGAAAGTAGTTATTTTCCACGAATTTGATTTCGAGACCTCAGAATTAGATTTTGAGGAGCAATAGAGAGCTGTTGATAGTACAAAACATTGTGAGCAACGGCTCCCTCTAAAGTAACATATTTTTTAAGAAAGAAGTTATTTTCCACGAATTTGATTTTGAGACCTCAGAATTAGATTTTGAGGTCCCGAAATCAGGCATCTGAAAGCACACAACTTTGTGTGACAAGGGTGTTTTTTCTTCCATTATTATCTCGCAACTTCGACGACC
>JAUELU010000029.1:12483940-12497613 GCA_032357145.1 Evasterias troschelii | reverse complement strand
TTGGGCACCAGTCATCATAAATATTAATTATCAGAGGTATATCTTATCTTAATTTTGAGATATGGGCCTCTGAAATTACCCAAAACTCGCCCATGCAACATTTTGGGTGAAAAAATGGGCAGGGCTACAATGTTGAAGGGATGGTATCTTAAAAACCAAAAAGATTTGGCAGAAAAAAATTGGCGTGTGTTCATAACACCTATAGAGGATTTTTTTTTAAAAATAAGAAAAAAGTCTGAGTCGGTCACAGTCGACCCCTAGGTGAGTTGGCATGGAATGACCCTATTGGTCATTTCCAAAGGCATTTTAAACATTATTTTAATCACTTTGTTTAAAAGTTTAAGAAGACTTGTGCAAAACTTTCCCATTCAACAAACATCGATCCACGTACAATGCTGGTTTTCTAATTCAGTCGATGTTAACCTCAAAGCTTTCAATCCAAAATAAGGAAAAAGGAAAACCACACCAATTTTGTGTGATTCTATTTTAAATATATTTTTCCAACCATATTCATTTCATAACAAACACTTTTATGGCCGACAGAACCCAATCCGAAGGCATACCACATTTCCATTTTATACTCTACATAATCAGAAGCATGCAAATGCAAAGTGTTCTTTTTAAATTTTAGTCTCACTGTAAACTATGGTAGGCCTATACACATTTAAAAAGAAAATTGAAGCATAAAAGGTTGCTATTAAAACACTTATTTCATAATTTTAAAAAAAGGGGGGAAAAAAAACATACTGTACTGGAGTTTGGCAAGTTGGAAACATTGACGGATATTGGTCTTGAAATGTCAACCGGAACAAGAACCTCTCCATTCTGTGGTTGTATCTGAGGGCAGAACTCTGATCCTTGTTTCAAGCCACCGGCGGGATTCTGAAAATGAGTATCATCATCAGCCTTAGTTAAATCTCATTTCTCAAGTGCCAGTTCATTGGGATGGGTGGGTGGGGGAAGGGGTTCTCTGTATATCTGATCTTCCCCATATTTGTCCTCTTCGTTCTGCTGGCCAGTACTTACTGATGCAAACTACTTTTTCTACAAAATACTATGGACAAAGAGGCTTCAACTTGATTGCACCTTTGTTATGGAATGACTTACATGCTCATATCCGGCAAGCTGACTCTCTTCTGGTTTACAAAGGACTTTTACAGACTCATTTGTTCGAATCTATACTTTTGTTTTATAAATTTCATTTCATTGTTTTTTTGTTTGCGTTGCGTATGGAGACTCCTGCATTATGTGCTATATAAATGTCTCGTACTATTATCATCATTTACATCAGGAACAAAGAACAACAACTAAATTCACTCAGAATCATTTCTTTAAGTTTTGGTATTTAGAAGATTAATGAGATCAAAAATTGACAAAAACTTGCATTGACTCCAATGACGATGGTTTCTCCAGCTCTGCACTCCTCACTGCTTCGGTGTGTGCATTTATTGTCAAATACACACCAGTCACAATCCCAATCGCTTGTAACACACACACCACACCTGAAGATTGAAATTAATTCCACATGAGTTAATGAACCAATTCCCGCATCAATGAGAACTTAGTAGAAAATTTTTTTACCCCGTTGTTTCTGGCAGTGGCTGTTGAATGTGCCGCAGCACCTTGTAAATCCAAGGTGTCGCATAAATTGGTCTCATAAACAAAAAGATGTAAAACCTCATAAAATGTTTCCCTTTGTTCAAGCGCCTTGAGTGCAACATGTAAGATTATATAATATTACTATAATTAAGATGTTTCTTGTGTTTAATAGGGGTTTCTTATGGAAGGTTACAAAGCACAATTATACTGAAAATAGGTAGCCAGGACATTTTGAATTAAAACAGTAGTTCAAGACCGTGGCTTGAATTCACACAACAAAGCGTCTCTTGGATTTTGAGCATTTTGATTTATTATTAAGAATAACAATCCAGAACAAGTTTAACAGATTTTCCATTGATGTTTTGGGGGGTAAATATCCCCTGAGAAAAGTGTTGAGGATAACACGGCAATAATATGCAGTCCACCAAACCACAACTCTCCGATTCATTCCTTTCGTTTGTTCACTCCAGGCTATCACAGTCTGACTTTTCTTTTCAGTCAAACTACTTTTTTTGTACCCTCTGTGTGTTTTTGCTTGTTTCCTTGCTGGGAGCGTGAACCTAAGCTAAAGAAAAATACACTGTCAACAAGGGTCAAAATAATCGAGACAGTATTAACTATGAATCTGCTACATTACTTTGCTTACTTTGTCACCTATTTAACTTTGGAGAGAGGGTAGGTATTTTAAAAAGGTTTGTTGTATTCTTATCCCCAGCTAATTTACGCTAAGTTTGCCTGTCTGAAACTGAAAATTTATTTGGATCGACCTAGAGTCGCTACTAATCTATTTGGTTTGGTGTCACTCTGGAACGCCTGTCTGAATTGAGTGTTAACTGATCAATCTAACCTATAAGTATGCCACTGAAAAGTATCAGTTGTAACTCAGGTTTCAAGTTCCAGGTTCAGGTTCGGGTTGATTTATTGTACAGTAAATTAAACCCAAGAAAGTAAATCACAAAAGTATGTAAATGAAATTATAAAGACGAAAATAAAGTACTGCAGAGGGATCCTTTAAGAAGCAAAGCAAGTAGACAATGGTCCCTTTAACAGTCCATGGGCCTGGGTCTGAAATTTCACAAAGGTATTACAACAAAATGTAACCCATACCAACAAATACCTCTCGATGATTAAAGGGGACAGGGTAGACACGATTATTCAAACATTTGCCATTGTTGGTCCTAATCAGCCCATTTTCATAGAGCTGCTTAAGCAACAAGTATTGCTTAACAGTTTTTCTTTTGCTAAGCGAAAATAAGCAAGATAACAGTTGAAGATACTGGAGTGACATGGTATTTTGGCTGGTAACCTTTTTCTGGTAAGCAAGGATTTATTGAGCTCAGCTACTTTTTGTTCTTTATTGGCTCTATAGAATTGCATCATGAGACCAGAATAAACTCCCCAACCAAATTAGGTTACTGGATACTACTATATCATTTAAGAGAACTTAAAGATTCATCCTATTTTATCTACCAAGCATTTCACTGAACTTAGTGTTTAGTCCTTTTTACACAATGAAAAAATAATAATAATAGATTTCTTGAGACTAATTTTAGAGCCTGTTTTTTTCATCTTCTGACACATGACCACTTTAAATAAGTAAGCTTCCACACAACATGATGTAACATTGTAAGGAATTTTGTTCCCTGCTTTTTTCAAGAGAATTTTGTTTTTATTTCTTCCAATGTTTGCTTGCTAGCAGCGCCCTGATCTCGATGGAAGTTGCCACTGAATAAAAACAGTTTGTTGTTTTTATAAGTTGCTTGCTGACGTCTTTCCTACTGTCTGTTGTTCCCGGAATTGCATTGAGAATTGGGTGTTTACCAACTCCAAAAATGTGTGCGGAATTAAGTGCAAATCACTAGATCCGGAAATGTGGATCAGACCCTACCTGATCCAGCAATGTGTATTTAACAGCTAGTGTAAACGCAAACATCAATATGAGAAGGTTCATGATCCAGCAATTGAAATCCACCATTTGAGAAAGGTTGAATCCGGCAATTGATGGATCAGATCCGGCAACATGGTTCCAGAATTAAGTGTAAACGCAAAGGTGGATCAGACACCGCAATTCATAGTGAGAATTTCCGGTTTACTTAGGCAGCAGAGTGTGGATTTGATACCTGTCAGACACTTGTGCCCTTGAGCAAGGCACTTAACCATTATTTTGCTTCGTAAAAAGTTGTGAAGGTAGTGCATTCTGCCCTACCAGCCAGGCTCCTAGTGGATGCCTATCCTTACGGACTGTGAAGGGGGTAACCCTGTTTCAGCACCAGGAGTAGGTGGCAACGTGCCCCTGGTGACAGTTGATTTAAATCAATGGCCCAAATCAGTTAAGTCTGTGGCTTTGTGATGTAAGGGATCTCTCTTAAAAAAATAATTTATAAAAAGCTCAGCTTTGTTGCGCTATTTTGTAATTTTTGTTCCATTTTCCCAATAATTCTTTGACATTGTTATTGGTGTCTTCTGTAGTACTCAATTTTCCGCATGTTTTAGCTTCACATTGGTAACATTTCTACAGGTATAAAGGGAGTCCAGAGTGAAGTGTAAGTCAATGTTCTTGGAGTGAGGAGGAAGTATTTATGTTGCTTGGTATCTGGTCCAGTTACAAAAAGAGATCAGAGCCGGATCAGGCACCGGTGTAAACACAACACCAGATCTTGATCTGTGGTCGTGATAACAATGCCGGATCTCAATCCACCTTTCTGGATTGAGTGTATAATCGCTGTGTAAGCGATGGAATTCAATCATCTCCAATCTCCAACAAGTCACTACATATAAACCAGCTTCAAAACTCAGTTGAAAACTTATTTGTGTGTTTCAATTGTCATCTTTGTAACTCAATGTAGACCCACTCAATTAATCTGCATCTCTCCTGTACCATGAGTGTCTTTAAGATAGACATGGCACATAACAAATGAAAATGGCGCTATTATTATTATCATTATTGAACAAAAGCCGCACACAAGAACAGGGTTGGTTGGAACAGAATTGGTTGGTTTTCAATTACCATGAAATACATGTTTACATATATGGATTGAAACATGATCAAAAATTCTTACTCATTACTTTTAGTTTGACTGTTGAAATGTTTGTTTTCTTCAAATGTTTATTTTCTTCAAATGTTTATTTTCTTTTATCATGAGATGTGTTGGAGAAGAAAAAAAGGGCCTATTGTATCCCATGTATCAATGTTATTGTGCATGAACTATCCAAGATGGATTGAAACATGGTCAAACATTCTTGTGCATTACTTTCAGTTTCACTATTTTAATGTGCCAAAATAAATTAACTGTACTTGATGGAGCAGCAGAAATGCATGGCTCAAATTTTACTCTGAACCGAACGCCCCAGGCCAAAGGTTTTAGTGTCGTGCCAGTAACATTATGGGCCACTAAACTTATAGGCCAGTAAACTAATAGGCCAGTAAACTTAAAGGCCGGTAAACTTATAGGCAAGTAAACTTTTAGGCAAGTAAACTTACAGACCAGTAAACTTATAGGCCAGTAAACTTATAAGCCAGTAAACTTATAGGCCAGTAAACTTATATAGGCCAGTAAACTTATATAGGCCAGTAAACTTCTAGGCCAGTAAACTTAATGCCCCGGGACAAGTCCAGTGGTCTTGTGTTTCCCAATTGAATAAGAAAACCTCATTCCCCTTACCAAAAATTCCAATTCAATTTTCGAATTGGAACCAATTGGAATGTGTCCACTGTTGTGTTTTTTGGCACAAAACCAATTGGACCGTATTGGAATCAGTTGGATTCAGTTTGAATTTTTTTCCAACTAGACCCTGTTGGAAAATGGATTCCAACTAATTCCAATTCAATCAAATCAAGCCAACTGAGTCCAATTGGCTATCCAATTGGACCGAGTTGGTCTAAGAATTCATTTAAATTAAAAATTCAGTATTCGCCAGTATAACCCCAACTCACACCAACTCAATCCCATTCTTTCCAACTAGATATCCAATTGGATTGAATTGGACATTTTGGTAAGGGTGATGTGTAAATATCTTGAACAGAAACAAACTATGTTCAATTGTTGAATTTGGCACTGAGAAATACCTTTCAATTCTGTGTGATGAAATTAAACACCACAAAAGACAAATGACATCAATCTTCTCTTATCTTTGGCTTATAACTGTGCAAATAAAAAAAGATCAATGCATGTTTGCATGTTTAACTGTGTCTGGACTCAGGAAGTTCTTTCTCATTTTGAGTCTGGTGTAAAAAGATTTCTGGCCCAACAAATAATTTTTAGCCACAAGCCATGCGGTCTTGTAGACTTTTTCTCGGAAATTCGGCCCCTTATATGGCTAGTTTCCAACGTACTTTTGGTGTCGAGTGCAGTTGTAGAATTTGAAGTCTGTCGAGATAAAAGTCACCATTGTCTCCGTTGAGTAGACACTCAGTTTCATTTCCACATTGTCCTCTGTGTAAAAATACAATCAATTTACAGACATGCAACTTTTAATTCAAGTCAACATTTGTTTTGAATCTTGTTAATATCAAACATAAATACAAAATATTGCATAGATCAGAAGAAATAATAAGTACAGCAAGTGAAAGGAGAAATAATTATTCTGTGTAGACCAGAAGAAAAGAGAGTATGAGGCTGTCAGATTAAGCCAAGGCTTGTAGAAGACAGCCTAGAAAGACAAACTATAAATGTGGAGGGGGGGGGGAGGTATCGTTTAAAAAAGGCAAAATAGACTGTGGATGTAATGAGAGAAGTTACTATTAATGACTGTAGTAAATGACTGATGGGAAAAATAAAAATAAATTAAAGGCCAAAAAACCCCTCAAAAGTGGAAAAAGAGGGTAACTTGATAATTGTGCAATAATTACCAATGGTAATTGAAAGCATATTGGAGTCTGAGAAAGTCCAAAACAACTACTACTATGTGGACCCACACCTGCCTACTCTAGACAGCTGTGTGGGCTTGGGCTTGGGCTAGGCTAGGGCTAGGGCTAGGCCTACTAATTCTGTCACATTCAAACCAAATTCCACCCAAATTCTTCATGCATCCCCTAGTCTACATGAATGCAGCCGTGCTTGCTGCAACAAACTGGTTGATGTATTTATGTTTAGTTTAGCTTATGTTTTTAACTTTGTTGTTTAAGACCAAACTTTCCAAAACGATGTGTTAGAGTAAGAGTTTTTGTTACCCAATGCAGGAATCCGTGGTCGATCATTTATTTCAGGAATGTTGCAGGTGACACCATTTCCATCTGTTGTCCCTTGAGTCATTGGTAGGTCATTGAATTGACAGCTATAATTCTGGTCAGTTTGAAGCTCAGGTAGCTGCTCCACAGTCAGTGTGATCTGAAACCAACAACAAACAGTATTAATCTTAAAACAACCACTTCACTTTGGATGACGAAGTTATCAGCAATGTTTCATTTTGGACCCTGTGGCGGAACGCCCAAAACAGTTTCAGAATTTTTCCTCTACATTTTGTTGGCAGCCAGAAGGCTGGCGTTAATATCAACACATACTCTCCAGTGTGTTTGGAGCACAGGCTGGCACCTACCGAAACTATATGATGAATTAAACAAAAAATCATAAGTACTTATTTTGCACTTTTTCATTAATATTGGCAAGGAATTACTGCCACAAGCTTGCAGCCAGAAGCCAGTTAGCCAGTTACCAGCAGCCAGTAGCCAGTAGCCAGACATATTCAGGGCAGACTCAGACAAGCACCATTGCACTCCTTAACAAGGCCATATTGGTCACAGGCAGCTGGGTAATGCATCATCATAATTACATCTTGACTGTACTGGCAGAGTGTGTGGAAGGGTTTCGCCCCATTGATCAAGATTACCTGTCACTAATATACAGGGATTGAGATCATACAACCACTTATCACCAAATCTGTTCATTAAAAAAGGCAGCCTTTTATGACAGGAAAGTTACATTACCTTTCAAAACTTGCTAAGCACTTAGCAGAAACAGGTTACCTGCCAACATTTCATAAAGTTAGCATTGTTGCAACTAGTGCCCAACTCATTTTTAGCTAAGCAAAGCGTTCTCCAAGCAGCATTTTCTGCTAAACAGCTTAATGAAATTGGGCCCTGGACTGTGTGTCGAGGGGAAAAAATTGATGAAGTCTCATTTCTATCCCCAAAACGCTTTATACAAATTATTAACACAAAAATATTTTTAAAAAAGCATTTATGTTTATAACATTCATGTACAGAAGGATTGGTCTTTACCAGAAAAATATTTGATATTTAATGTTGGCCATACTGTCAATATTTGTCTGGTAGGTAGGGTCAAAGATTGTTTTTTTTTCAACGTAAAGCTAATTTATAGGCAAAATAAAATAAAATAATACATTACAAAAAAGTAACATGTGAAAGTTTCAGTTGAATATGCAGTGCCTATACCTGCTGAGAAAACAGCAAAAACTGCCAAGGTATTTTCACAAGAACATTGAACCCATCCACTTTTTGTAAGGTGACAGCGGGTACCAACCGCATCTCTGGCTGCTGCATTCGCGAATGGGCACCAACCCTCAGAAATCTGAGAAATGATTCATGCATGAATAGTTGAATCGTATTACTTCAAACCATATTACTTAGTGAGGGAATTATTTCTCAAAATAGTTTATACTATCAACAGGTGCAACTGCAGCTGTTGATAGTGTATTTTGAGAAATAATTCCCATAGAATACATTTGAAAAAATGTTCACCCAAAAACATTTGAATCTGAGAAACGATTCATCCATGAATCGATTCTCAGATTTCTGAGGATCGGGCCTATTCGCGAATGCTGTGGCCAGAGATGTGGTTGGTACCCACTGTGTCACCTCACTAAAAGTGGATGGATTCGACATTCTTGTGAAAATACTAAGACAGTTTTTTGCTGTTTTCTCAACAAGTAGCATATACAACTGAAACTTTCACCAGTGACTTTTACTGCTTTTTTGTTTGTTTACTTTGCCATTAAATTAGCATTACATTGACAAAAAACAATCTATGACCGTACCTTTAAAAGCTGAAGAAAAAAGAAATAAAAAAAAGATAGGCCTAAGTTTAAAAAAAAAAATAATTGTGGCAGCTGTTTGTGACAAAACAGGAATCTTCATCCCTTCCACAAATCATATCCAGCAGAGAGAAGATCTTGATCTGTTTAACAGGCCTTGGATACTCAAAGTCACGGCCATGGGTTTGTAGATTGGTCACCAGACTGCACCAGGGGCCGTGGGTGGTACTTCCTAATTACAAACTACAGCTTGGACTTGCTTATGTGCACACAACGACAACACAGCATTCCAAGATTACATGTGGATTCCAACCATATGTCAAGTTTCTCATTCAATAAATTTACACTGATGTTATTTATGTTTTCTCAAATAAAACAAAAAGGAGGGTAGGGTTGACACTTTATGCTTTGTTCTAGTTATTTTAGGACTTTTATTTCACTTTTTGTATTTTGCAAGAAAAATAGTTAATAGCCTGACGTTTTAACCCTAGCAGAAAGACTCTACTGCTAGGGTTGAAATGACAGTCCATTAACTAATTCTTTTGCTTTTATATAATAGGTCCTTTTTGGTTGGTGAGCAGTTTGCAACAGCCAATTCTATTTCCCCATTCTTGTATTTCGAGGTTCCTGCACAAACTTGTTTTTAAATGTTATCTGAATCCGGCAAGTTCGACTATTAAAACAATGGTGTAGGAGTCATATTGCAAAAGATTCCAGGAAAACAATACTGTTATTTAAAGGCAAAGTATACCTTTGTTTTTTTGAATCGTTCAATTGTTTTAATCCAATATAAATGTAAATATATACAATAAAACCAACCTGTGAAAGTCTCACTTCAAAAGGTGGTTGATTTGTTGAGATATCGCCGAAAAACCAGAGCGAATATTTCCACACAGAAAGAATACTCCCTACAGGAATACACAATCTGAGATCTCAGATTCAAATTTTAGGGCATAAAACCGGATATTTTTTCCCATAACCAACCACATCACTTTGAAGTAAAATGATTCTCAAAAGGCTAATACTATTGAAAGCTGCTGTACTGCTTGCTTTATTTCCATTAATTTTCAAAGTCATTACCAAATGTGTACAGACCCTTTAAACATGTACCATGAGTGATGTTACAATGTCTCAAATGTCTATTTCAGACCCTGTTCAACATGAAACATCCTGATTAAACATATCAACTAAAAACACCTTTATCTTGCAGGAAGTACAGCAGTTCGTGTAAATAAACATTTACTGTACGCCGATACTGATTGAATAACAGTTTTTCCACCCGAAACCCGCATCAAATGACTGGTTGAAGATACTTGTATTTTTGAGATAACGTTAATAAGTACTGGCACTTAAGTGTTTGTCAAAATAAAAACCGAAGGGTTTCGGTGGGGGAGAGATTCACTGACTTTTTAAAACAAAGAAATAGTATCCGAACTATTTATGACTTTATATCAAAATTTGATATAAATCATGTTTGAACCAGAAGACAATGTCAATAGGACATGGATAAAACAGGCTTGATATTTGGTACTTGAATAAAAAGAGAATATCAAGTACAAGGGCTGACCTACATATACACATAGTGTAGGCTCTAATAAACTTTTTGGGACTTAATAACAATAATTTTTGTCATTTTTTCCAAGGGCAAACAAAATCGGAAAACAGACTATAATAGGAAGAACATCATGCCTGATAAAAATACTGTTACAGTAATTATGTTGTTTTCTCAACAAGTAGACACACTGTATTCAGCTGAAACTTTCAAAAGTGACTAATATTATTGATAAAAACAAACCTACATGTATGACCCTACCTCAAAGTCCTTTTATATGACATTATGTCGGTCAGGTATTGTGATTTGTTTTGGACAACAACATTTTAGAAAGCATTTTGTATAATATGCACGACTGTATATTATATTTTTTGCTTTATGGTTTACTAAAATCATTCAATTTGGTTGCCAAGGACAAAACTACATAGAATTTACAATTTTGAAAAAAATGCATCAAAATCTTACACCTTAGAAGGTGGAACATTAAACAGTAAACAATATATTATACAACAAAAATACACGCTCAAATCTGAGTGGATATTAAAAATAATGTGAAAATTAAGTTTAAAAATCTCACAGGAAACCAAGTGTAAGCCCACATTAAACAAATATGAACGTTAACATTAAGAAAGCAGCAGTATTTAGTGTATTCTGTATAAACCTGTTTTCCTCACCCTTTTACATCACTTTAATTGTTGTTAGTTAAAATCATTGCTGAGAAAATAGAGTTAGCTGTTGCAAACTGCTTACCAACCAAAAGGACCTGTGGTATGAATGCACATAATAGTTAACGGCCTGACAATTCGGCCCAAGCAGAGTCATTCTCGAAGTCTAAATGAGAAAGACTCTGCTAGGGTCCAAACGTCAGGCCGTTAACTATTATTTGCATTAAGTTCCTGTTGTCTATTGTTTGATATGCACCATTATGGTATTTATTCTCCTTGCAAAAAAAACCCATGAGTGGATATTAAAAATAATGTGAAAGTTTTAAAATCTCACAGAAAACCAGTGTACACCAACATAAACAAAGATGAACGTCTAAATAAAAAAAACAGCAGTATATCAAGTATTCTGTATCAATCTTTTATATCACTTTAATGTTCCTCATCTCTTAGTGTCTATTATCTTATATGCCCTATATTGGTATTTACTCTTCTTGCACAGGTAAAACATGTTCCATGTGTTTTATCTTGACAATAAACATTTTGACTCTGAATCTTTGAACAGTTTCCAGAGACTTACCTGTATCTGTGGTTCTTTGATTGGTAAGCTTCTGTAGGGAGTTATGTCACTGATATTCACACACTGATCCTCATTGAATGAGAGCCAACGCCTAGATTCAACTGCCAGATTACACTCAGCGTGTCTGGTGCATCTACAATGGAGAATAAAAAGTGATTTCTTATTAATTCAAACACAAACATACATATAATCGTCGAGGGGCAGCCTTTTTTATAGGCTACGACACGTGATCGTTGGCGATCACTGCCGCGCGCTATGCATAAGTTAGACTATCATTGGGCATAAGTTGTGAATGCCCGCAACACGCTAAGCATTCCTTGGTATAAGTTATCTATAAGTTATCAAAATGTTCTATATAAGTTACTATTAGTTATGTATACGTACAACTCGTTATGAATAAGCTATATATATGCCCTAAATTGGAAAAACTCTGATAGTTCAGCGTATGCCGGCATTTTAGGGAAATTTTGATACGCCGGCATACGCTGGCTAAGACGTCAATGTGTGACAGGGCCATCACATTGGTAAATGTTGAAGACCAGTGTTAATACTTGATATGACCCAACATATATGAAATAACAAACCTGTGAAAGTTTTAGCTCAATCGTTCATCAAGTATCACAAGAAAGTGAAGCAAAAAACTTGAATGTTTTCACTCTTTCCAAACATGCATTTCAAAAAAACTATAGCAATCCAAGCAAAGATATTTCAAGGGAAGTTTTCCATCATGTCTTCATACCATGTAAGTAATTGTGTGAAAATCTGTGAACGTTTTTTGTTTCACTCATACCAATGTTATACACACCCTTTAAGGTCTATTGTTTTGTTGTAATGTTTAGCGCTGCCATGACTGTCAGTCTGATATGTTACAACAAGCATATCAAGTGACTATAATTTGGCTGTACAAACTTAAAGGGTGAAGCGCATCATTCTTTGACTGAGAGACAGCAAAGGTGAAATCATCAAAAGAATAGGCATGGCAAGGCAGGGTCGACGAGCAACAAAATTACCACTGTATGGAAATCAGGCCTCAACAGAAATTCCAAACTAGATACCTTCAAATCATTTGTAGAACCCATCATAATATATGGATCAGATACATAGAAAGTCACAAAGGAACTGGAACTGGACAGCTGCAGCACAAATCTTTACAGAAATGCTTAAATGTACACTGGATTCAACATAAGAAATACTGAACTGTATGGCAATGAACCAAAAACTATCCACTAAAATACAGCAACGTCGTCTGAGACTGACAAGGGTACTCATACAGAAACATCTAAGAACTTGTCTCTCAGCTTATCATTTCTCTGGTCACCAAAACATGGAAGGAGAAATAGGGAAAGACAAAAGCTCAGCTGTACAGATGTAGTTACCAGGGGTATTGGTTTGCTTCCAACTGATCTTCCCAACTTTATGAGGGATAGACAAATATGGGCAAATGATTCCAACCTCGGTCCACAAGAGAGAGAGAGAGACAGAGACATATCTTAGAGTGTATCTGAAAGCGTGAATTAAATCAATCTACACATCCTCCACCCACCCTTTTCTTATAGTGACAACAATGAAAACAGTTTATGCTTCAGGGTTTTTGTGCACATTTATGCCTCACATCAAATTTCTAAATAAACAACAGTGATCTAAGGGGTCTTCAAAAACTACTTCCTTGAATTTGACAGTATTTCTGACAAGTTATATTTCTTGGGTGGGATCCCTGGTTGTACAGTAGTTACAGGTTGAATGGCTTCTTTTCTGGCCACCGGACAAAGATATTGACAAAATAGGGAGACCGCCAACATAGGGCTGGGTGGCTCAGTTGGTGGACTGCAGCAGGTTCACGTCCCGCTCCAGTCAATTTGTCTTTGTCCAATCCAAAAATCATTCAACTTTACCAAGTCAGTTTCCCTTGTGGTTTATTACTTTAACCTATATTTCTGTGACTGGACCATACCCCAAAGCACATGTTGCTGGCACAGTTCCTGTTTGATGTTTCCCAACCATAAATAATTAACTTTAAAATGACTGGGCAAAATTGGCAAAATGTATAATTAAAGGTTACTAGTACTGATGGAAGAATCTTTATTTATTTTATTTAAAACCATATTTAAAAATGGTGACCCAGCCAGGACAGCTGATTATTTGGGGTCCCTCACATTATATAACAATACTTCAAAAAATAAATACTAAAAGTATGGGGCTTGGCAGAAAGTGCAAAAAAAGGGAAATTAGTTACACAAAATTAAAAATACCATAAAAGGAACCATGAACAAAATTAAACACCCTAACATTC
>JAUELU010000029.1:12351389-12363246 GCA_032357145.1 Evasterias troschelii | reverse complement strand
AGTAAACTACCTGACTGCATCTCATTACAGAATCTGTTCACCCTTTTTTTTTTCTTAAGAAAAATGAACTGACATTTCACAAAATATGGCACGGCAGCATCGGCTAGGGTTTCAGTGTCAATTTGTGACAAACATGTACTGTGGGAACATGACTCTCTCTTTCTGAGAAATTCCCGCTCTTAAAACTGATGTGTAAAGTATACTCCAAGGAGTTTAATCTCTGGAAACTCTTTATTAAGTTTGAACTTCATTATAAAAGTGTGTCCACAGATTTGCATAACAACGATGGCTTAACTCTACAGTAATTTGTTATAAACAGATAAAGAGTTGCCAAGGGCCAAACTCTGCACTCTTCATTTCTATGTATTATACAGGATTGGCAGAGTTGACACAATAGTAGCAGACAGTGTTCATGTTTTGTGTGATCAACCATACATATATGAAAGAACAAACCTGTGAACTATTGGGCTTATTCGTTATGTGAGTCAGGAGAAAATAGTGCCAAACGGAACACAATTTTCAGCATGTAAACACATTGTCCTTAATTTTGGTTGTAACAACTGGAATCAGCTGATGACAATTTGGGGGGTTTCATATACAGTTTTCTTGAGTATGACTTTACTTCAGAGGGAAATATTTCACAGAAAAAATGGTTCTAGTATGAACTTCATAATCAATAAGCCCTAAGCTTTCAGACTAACAATGATATTTTTTCCTCTTACAAATCATGCATAATCATTTTTAATCATGATAATTTAAATAGGTAAACCACAGTCGTTTATATAAGGTATTTTCATATTAAACATTATCATTTTTGTAGGAAACTAATGAATAATTTGACTTAAGAAGATTGATTATTTTGTTTTATTGATAGAAGACAAGCTGCAGTAGAGCGACATTGGATTTGTTAATAACCCTCAGTCCAAACAATGTTTTTCTAGGGCCCTTGCTCACCCTAACAAAATCACTCAACACCCCAAACTGTTGGACTCTGATTATTTCATTTCATGTCTGTTATTCTGGTTGTGAAGCCAAGGAATCTCAGTTAAAGTGAACTTATTCACTATACTAGCCAAGAACCCCATGGAGAGAAGACATGGAAGAAAGTTTAAGTTTTAAATGTGGGAGGAAAACCCCACAGAACTATCCCAGGGAAAACCTATATTGCAGTCAGAAAGAGACTGAAAACCCAATCAATGTCACGTGTCTCCAGCGCACTTTGAACCAGGGTCCTAGAGGTGGAAGACAAGGAAAGGTACCACTACGCCAACTCGACCAACCGGCACCCATCCCATATAAAGCATTATCAGTTTACTAGTACAGTCCTCAATCCCATAGAATCATTCAAACGAAACATGCAGTTGGATTTTGATAGGTTTGTATAGGCTAGGGTTAAAGTGCGTGAATTGTTTCCCTTTTGTGTTAAACAATGCGCATAGTACCTACTGATCCAAGAAATATTTGTTTAAGCAGTGTATGTGGGAACCCAAAAGTTCCAAAAAGTAATTGTTCAGGTAGTGTACATCTGAACCCATGGTTCCAAGAAATAATTAAGCAGTGCACGTTGGAACCAAGGGTTAACAAAATACTTGAATTGCGTGGTGGTCTATAAAAAGAAACCTCATATGTAGATGGGTTCCGCATGGTTTGAAATGAAGAGATCTCATTATTTATTCATTTAATAACTTGAAGACGACTTCACCATGATTAATGAATTGCATTCATGGAGTCGTAACCCATTCACAGATACCGTATCAAATTTCGGGAGAGAGATGTGAAAGATTTATCCGACAATAGTCAATGCACATTACTATGCGTTTTGATGTGTCATGTATGCATTATTCAAAAAACGAAAGCTCCACCTTAACTGGACAGACCAAATAATTCACCAGATAATCCAAAAGGATGTTGAAGACTGCTTCTAAATAATTTAAATATAAATGAGGCTATTAATATCAATTCAGGAGCAGTCAAAGGGAAAAAGTTTCTGCCTTCATTTGTCTTCGAAACTAGACTGCAGGTTTGTACTGAGGTGTTGGAAAATAATTCATCAAGCAACTTGAAGAAGAATCGGTTTAAAGATTGAATTCAGAAAAGCTATTAATTATAAAAACGGCTCCAGCAAATCAGGATTCTGAACGTTGCATGTTCGACCAATCAATCACAGAGAGAGAGAGTCCATGCATGAATGATATACAGTTGAATAGCACATCTCTGTGTGTACAACACGCCCTGATCTGATTTCCACACAGCAGCCCTGCCTTCCCATCAAATTACAGTCAATTACTGCGCCCACAGAGGATGTACTCTAGCATAGATTACTTCCCCAATCCGCTGGCGTTAAAAGCCGTAATTGCATTGAAACTTGCACTCGAGCGCAATACAGATGCCTGGTAGCCCAAGCCATCTCTGTACACAATTTCACAGCCCTGCAACCCATGAATCGATAGCTTTTAATATGCAACATTGCGAATAGTCCGTTGTAAAGATGAGTATCTTGTCTGGGACCCAGCGATTGATGTGTAATAAGATATGGTGGGGGCACAATAAATGTCTATGTGTGATTGCCTTTAATAACCTGCCTGGTATACATAAGTGCACCTATGATCCAACTAAATTATTGACTTTCTAGTTTGACAGAGTGACTTTGGAGTCCATGTTAAAAAACGCAACCCTTCCAATATTTGTAGTCTTCCCTCGCCAGAAACTATTAAGATTAAAGGTACACAAAATAAAATTAATCTGAAGGCTTACTTTAAATGTAGAAGTTGACATTTTGCATGACGTCACAAGATCAGACAGCACCCTCACTTGAGGTCAAAGGAAAACCTCTCAATGGCCATGAGTTGTGCCAGTGTGCATATTTCCATTGTTTTACCTCAATGTTGTGGCCTATGTGAGGGGTCTACTCTACACCTGCCCTAAGAATTACAAAAATGATGTGTAATATTGCCATGTGATAGAAAATCGTTTCCTCAACATTCAGTTCTTGTTTACACATCAGAGTTATTGTCATTTTTAGCATTGACACAAAAATTAGAAACTAAAAACCATTCTTAAAAAACCTAACATGAAGTTTAGTCTTGCACCCTGTGTGCGCACAAGCATGTTTTTGACCAAAAGAAAATGGCTTCTAAGTTCTATTCGCAAGTTATATAATTTGTTTTTACCCTAACACCGTTGTGTGTTAAGCACTAGTTCACGCTGTATTTTCCTGATTTCAATGAAAAAAGATATGTCTTACCACTAGACATCGTTTTCCCCACTGCAAAAACTAACATCTACTTAATTAAAAGTTATTGCAACTCTTTCAATACAAAGCTACGCGAGAACAAAGTTCAGTTCAAATGCACCTTCTGTGACTGCCTCAATAAGGCTGTTACACTATCATTACAATTTGGTGAGATATTATTTCCCTCTTCCTAGAGTGCTTAGAACATAGAGCAAGGACAGTCCTGAGAACCCCTCTTTAAACTTTATTTACAGTAGTTCCTTAGGTTTGAACACATAACATGACTTGGAAAGACCTTCTAGCCTACAATCAATACTATTGACTGAACTGTGATGTCTACACACTGCTTTTTAGAGGGTTTTACATTCTGTATAGATCTGCTCATGCAGAGTACTGAATAATGCAAGGAGGGAAAAGCAGTGTGTTGCAAATTGAAAACAATGAACGGCACAGGCCATTACTTGAATGATCCGTATGCGAGTTGTGTGTTATCGTTTTGTTATAAGAACAGCTCCTGGAGCCTTAGTACTGAACTGGTCAATAACAAACTCATCTCAGACTCTGAATGTACTGCAAACAACTCTAGACATGTTTCCCTTCTTGATACCGTGCAACCAAATCTGGATACAGACAATAACAGTTAACTCAACAAGTGTACCCAAAATGGCGTTTGTAAAAACACTCGGCATAATTGTTCAGAGAATAGGAGTGCAACATCATGGTGTCGACTGTCCAACAATCAACTTGTAAGAAGGCTATAGAGACTGTTTCATTCTCATGCACTGTTCCTAAACTCTGGAACTCAATCCCTTGTGCATCAACCAATGAGACTTCCACTTCCCAGTTCAAAAAACATCTTAAAACCCACCTGTTTGTTTAACTAGTTTCCTCTTTGGTTTTCGTTTGTTTCATAAGCGCTTTGTTACTGCTAAAAAAGGCCCAATACAAAATGATAGTAATAATAATAACGTAAACACTTGACGTGTTGACCCTATGCTACTCATGCTAAAGTTAAATTAAGAGTAAATGCCACCCAGAATAAAGGTAACTGTTTCATGGCACAAAAAAGGTTAACAAAAATGTTGTTTTAAAAGAATAAAACAAAGAAAAACTTTCACAAATGCCACAGACAATGCAAAAATTACTTGAAACATGCAAAGATGTTTGCACAAGGCTGATGGAAGTGAGATATTGTCAGGATCCTGACAATTATTAATTTTTAGATTTTGATTGACTACCACTTTTATCAATGGCAAATTTGTTTGTGCGATAGGGCCTACCATACAATGAAAGCTTAAAGTTGTCCCGAATCTATGAACATAGAAATAGTTGTCACTACAAAAGCTTGTATGCACTATTTTCACTTTTAATTAGTCTTCAAGTGCCACCAGCACCATCTTTGTTTTAGGTAATTATAAACACTTAACACTAGGAATCAGGAGTCATTGTCATTTTGCAATTAATACTCAATGTCACTACTCTCATCCACATACACGCAAAAAGTCCCCCTAGGAAGTAGGAATACAGCAGTCACTGACCTTCAATTCCAGTTACAGGTAGTCAAGAAGGACCATAAGTACCAGAAGTCCAAATGATGAAGGCAAACCTTGCGTTTAATGTATTTGCTAAGTAGCTCACCAGGCTAGTAAACTGTGCATTTTACCTGTCACCAGAGTTAGTATTCAATGTATCTTTCTGATGCATTTATGGTAGTGATCACAACCAGTCTAAAAGTCAAACGAAGTTACAGTCACACACTCAAAAATAGTTTAACCCATTCTTAAAATTGTATTATCCACATATGAAAAGGAAGACATATGAGCATTTTTAACAAGTTTTTATAAAGTATTAGTAGCCCGCAAGGCAAGTTGAGAAGCGGTGTTACCTAGCCTGTAGCAGTTTTTACTAGACAATGCTGGGCTAAATTTAAAGGGGGGGGGCCTTTCATAATGAAAGCACGTACTTCAGTGCTGTTGAATACTTGAAGATTACCTTTTTTTCAATTTGTCTCAATATGCATGTACCAAGCAGCATAACTCATAACAGTTGAAGAAAAAGGTTTGTTATTTCATGTATATGTTAGGTCACATCAAGTTTGGATACAGGTCTTTGGCAACTACCAATGTTAAACACACCCTTTAAGTGAAAGTTCTTTATGTATCTTAAGAAAAAAACAGCAACCTTCTTCACCAGGCAGATCAGATAAAGGTCTGGATTCAGATCAAAGGCTGACATTTCTCAACTCTGTCTTTAATTCAACTCTCCTGGAGACACCACAGCAATTAGGATCACGCTGTGAAGGAGCTGAATGTTTGCAATTCAAAGCTCAAGCCACTTAGCGTAAAATGTCATTGATGTTTTGTCTGGTCTGGCCTACCAACTCAACCATGGTAACAATAATTCAACCTGGGTAACAAATTCATCTCAATTTTGATGCAATATGCGTGCAATTAGAGTGTTGTTGATCTTTGGCCAATAGCATGGCTCATCGATGATCACATTGAAGCCATTACAGAATCAACCTAACAACACCATTAGTACATTACGTTAGTCATACCCCCATGTCATCTATTAACTTATTAAGATATCATGCTCTCAAGAAAAGTGCAATGGTAATTTTTCTGACCATAATCTTGCGCTTGGGGATTATTTGGTTATCGTAAGAGCTTGAATCTAAGAGCTTGAATCTAGTCAGCAATGCATCCCATGGATAAATCACATGGACTTTTTTTTAGAAGACGATGAAGAAATGTTGGTTTTGGAGGAAAATCCCAAGGCTCCAGGCCAAGTTTCAAATAAGTTATCATCTCATAAGTTTTTCATGAACCTCATATGTTGTTGAGTGGTGCTAATCGTCATTTTTAAGAGTCAAACAAAATCTATCAGTTTAATCTGCAATCTGCAGTTTAAGGTTTGTTGCAGTCAAAAGGTGTTTCCTTCCCCATCCAAGAAAACTATTAATCCCATCATCATATGTTACTAACAAAGGGAACGTTTACATCATAAAAACATAACACATTTCCGTTTGATCCTGGAGGACTGGTGTGCAGTGTGGTCCAGTCCAACAAAAGAAGACCCTATGAGAATTCGGATAGTTTCAAGGTCAGCAGCTAAATTTTCAAAAGGTTTGCAGATCACATTATATCCAAAGAGCAACGCCCACCTGAGAATTCAACTAGATTTAACATGGAAAGAGCTTGACGCTTATCACCCCATCAGACAGAGCTACCACTGCTACATGGCAGTTTCGAATTGAAATGTTGTGCTTAACATTGCTTTCTAATAATATTTCTAGTATGGACGTTATGGTTCAGATCTTAGTATTGAAATTTATAAAGAAATGTTTACTGGGTGTTCATTTATCTTGCAATATACAACATAAAATAGTGTAGGCAACCCAGTCAAAGAATGGTTCATTTAAGTTTTAACTGATATCAATGAATGTTGGGAACTGGCATTGTACAAGAAACTTTTGTTGTTGAGGAAATCTAAGAAATTATGTTTTCCCAAATTATTCAATAGCACAATTATGCTATGCATCGCATCCAAGTTTCACCTTAAACTGGTTTCTTGTGTAGTCAATGAGACCATTAGTTGAAGATACAGTCTTCTATTTTAAGAATAAATAAAGGGGGTAAGAATGATTTCTTTACATTATCAAGCAGAGCTCTTGGCGCTCCTCACCACCAAGTTTCAAAATTTATTTTAGTCTATAAAATGAAATTAAAACATCATGGCTTGAATTTTGTGAAAATAAAACCAACAAGACCTCAGGGCATGAAGCTCAAAATTTTGATTGGACCAGAAAAATTGTTGCAGTACTCCTGTCATATTATGAGCAAAAATACAGTGTTACAATTAACATGTTTTTATTTGATCTACCAGGCAATACTTTCATACTCAACAAATTTGACAGATATTTACCCGAATCAAGTCAACATTTGAAGATAATGTGTCGAATTAAAGGCAAAGTATGCCTTTGGTTTTTTGAATCGTTCAATTGTTGTAACCCTTTATAAATGTAGAAATTACAATAAAACGAACCAGTGAAAATTTCACTTCAAAAGGTTGTCACGTTTTTGAGAAAAAATTGAGCAAATATGTCCACATAGGAAGAATATTCTCTATAGGAATACGCTATAAACATATCTGACAGAAACGTTTCTCAGATTCAAATTTTGGGCCATAAAACCTGATATCTTTTCCCTAAACCACATTACTTCGAAACAAAATGATTCTCAAAATGCTTAATACTATCGAAAGTTGCTGTACTTCTAACCCCATAATTTTTTATTGCCATTGATTTTTAATAAAGCCATTACCAAACAGACCCTTTAACGATGAGATGAGGTAGAATTATTCAAAACACAAGACAGGTGGACTTGTGAAGTTGGAAGTTGATGGGCGCGAAGCTAAAATCACTGGCCTCGGGCCTGTGGTCCAGTGTAAATTTCGAGCCCTAACCAAAATTATATAAAGTCTGGCTTTTTTATGATGATTTTAGGATGGGATTGGCAAATTGTTTTGTGTTTTTAAGTTACATGATCAGAGGAAATAAGCATGACATTGGTAGTTCATTTCCCGCACTGTGAAAACAATTATATGTTTTTCCAATTTTCTTGTTAAGTCTACAAGGTTAAAGAATTGGGCGGGCACTCTGTAAAAATAATTGTCTGAAGATGCCCGTGATGTGTTTTCAAATAAAGCTGGCTGTAAATATAGAATAGCGCCTTCCTAGTATTAATGTCGACGAATGAAAAGTCACTCAGATTGGTCACTCAGGGCTCAAAATTGGGGGGAAAATCCACAAGACCAGAGGTTTAGCTCAAAATGTTTACAGGACCAAAATTCTTTTCACACGACCAAAATTGTAATGAGAAAAAAAGAGAGATATATCTGACATAATTTAACATTTGAAGTGTTTTCATTTAAGGAATTGGTAGCTAAAATGTTAATTATTTACCTTTAAAAGAAAACAAAATGACAAGAAACCGCTATATTCGATATTCGACCGCTATTTTGGAAAATGTGCTGTACTTTTTTCACTCATTAGAATAAAAAAATAGTAGGCCCCTATTCCTACTATCTTTATTATCATAAGGGTTGTATCTAAATTCAAAAATCGCAGCCTGAGAATTGGATTAAGTTTTAAAACAACAAAGAACTCTTTAAAAATCTGGAAGCTGTTTACATATATTCTTGTCTTCGTTTTAAAAATAAATACTCAAATTATGTACGGGAGTCCAGCTATTACCAACCAGTTTGTGTAGCAGAGGAAAAAAAGCCCCCCCCCCCAAAAAAAAATAAATAAAAAAAAAAAAATAATAATATAAACAAATAATAAAATACCAACTATTGAGAAGTCTGGTGAAGGACAGGATCAGGCTATTCTTTGACTACACTTGAATGGGCAACATTTGTTTGCATTTCTGAGGTTATTGTAGCTAAATATACCGCCCCCGGGTGAGTGGAAGCAAGTCCCTGTAGCATACTTGAACAGGTCTGCTGTGATTTATCAAATTTAACAAAGAGTCATTCAAGTCTAACTGTTCAGGTGTGATAGGTGACAAATATATGCTTTTGTTTGCTCTACCATAGAGGAAGACCTTCATGATTTTAATCTTTTATCAATAATCACTTTTCTTTTTCATTCATGCCATTACATTTTCAAAGTACAGTACGTGTATGTTGCACCCCCAGAGATTCACAGGGTTATTGTGAATATTTGAACTCATCAGAGGGCAGCGAGAAACCACTGTAGCAGTGGACTCATTCATTGATAGTTGTGACACGTTTATTTATTAGCCAATAGTTTATTTAAAGAAAAACTTAATTCAGTTGTTTGCAAGACATCATTCTGCAAAGAAGCAAAATCATTAACTATGTGTACAGCGCTGGCTGTGCGTGGCTTCCACTGTGGGAAAAATGGAAACTTAACACATTTATCTACATCTAATGCAATTTTCCAAATTTTATGTTTCGGAGCATAATTAAAGTGTTACACAGGGTTTATCCTTAATTTTTCAGTGACTGGCCACTGGCCAACAGGACCAGTTAGCTTGTAACGTTATACTGCTAAGAGCCTTATAGTTTCTAGAAGTATAGTCTGCCAGCTTTTCACTAGTCCTTGTTTCAAAAGAAATAGAGATACTTCTCAAGACAGAGCATGCCAGTTGGGCCACTTAGAGAAAAGTGTGACTCTGGGGTCTATTGGCATCTGGCCAGCGGACCACTGTGCAGGGAGAACGCTGTAAAACCATGGAGGTAGGAATAGACAGGTGACAGGAGTACTATTAGTATTAGTTTCATTGAATGACTTTACTGCTACTAGGCCCTAGCTAATTAGATCAGCTTATTTCCTAAATAATAAACAAGAATAATTATGATATGTTATACTGACCTGTCAGACAGCAATCCCCCAATCATTGAACCGACCAAGGTGCTCAGAGACTGTGATAGAAAAGCAAAACTCATACTAGCGACACTGCTCCCGGTTTGGCAACCCAAGTCCAGTAGAGTCGGTCCGAGTAGAGCCACACACATCCCAAAACTCCAAAACACGCTGCAGTAAGTTACTGTGGCCTGTAAGTGGTCGAAAAACAACGATTTGGCAGTGTGTATTGGTTTTTGGCGCCTGGACGGTGAAGAATCCTCTATATTTTTGCCGTCACCATTCGGTGACGACTTCTCCGTGTCCGTGCCCATGCTAGCGTAGCCCGATGGCCTGCCCGGGCCCGACGTCCCAAGCCCGGTAGCCACAGTCGGTCCATCATCGTCAATCCTTCCCGGACTTCTTTCTCGCAGCATGACAACAAGCAGATTTCCTTCTCTCAATCAGTCCAACAACAGCATGGTAGCAACTAGCCTAAATATAAATATGCCTTCAATGGGCAATTTCGGTCAACGCATTGCAAGTTTTTTAATTTTATTAAAATGATTGAAATAATATAGCAAAGAAGTTCAGCAAGGAACAGTTATTACAACATGTTCCTGTTGCAGCATTTCAAGCAGTCAGCAGCAAACGACTTCGTGTGTGTGTAGTGTGGTACGTGCTGCGCTATTTTCACACAGTCGTGTGAGTGGTGTTGGGCCTGTGTGCGTTCGACTGTGAGTGGTTAGGGGTTGCCCTAATTTCATCACCATACAATGATTGGAGGAGTTACTGAAGTGAGTCAAGACACAACATAACGGGCATTTATGAACAAATGAACAAGTTGTAAAGAGCAACTTTGGTTTAGTCCATTCTATAACGGGGGTGTTATTACGTTAATAAAAATGTGATAACCCTTCATGGGTTGGATCATGCGTTGGATCATCAATATGTTGAGAAGAGGACATTTTAGGAATTTCAGGTTTTCTGGTGGGGGGGGGGGGGGGGTGACTTAACGGGGAGGGGGGTGACTTAACGGGGAGGGGGTGGCAGCCCGCCCACGCACGAAACTCTTGCCAACCTCTTGAACCCAAACAAGATTTGTTTTAAACTTAAAAAAAACCCACTACAGTATTAGTATTTGATTTAATATGTTAAAAAGCCCCTGTTAATATGTCTTACCCCCTCCATCCCACCCCCAATAAAAATGCACGGTTATGCCGGGGGCGGGTTACTTCTTCTGTACGAGATGGAGAGTTTGAGGTATTCTAAATGAGATAAACAAAACAATAATTTCACAAAATCATAACGCCTGTTAAGCCATCTATCTCCTTGGTTAAACAAATTCATACAATTGTCTTACTTATACTCAATTAACAACACTTTATTTCATTTGACAGTGATTTAATTATTGTATTGGGATTAATAAAATAAAATTTTGATTCCCCCCCCCTCGAAAAAAATGAAAAAACAAAACAAAACAAAAAACACAAAAAATGTCTTAGTTGTAAACTACTGCGAACTCGTGTTTATCCCGGATGGGACAACCATTGGTACCTCATCAGGTGAACCAAAGAATCACAGGGGTAAGCCTCAAGTAATCAACAATTTCACAAAAAGTCCAGGGATCAATATTCCGCCAAGGTTTGATGTCACATGGGCGCGGGGGTGGGGGCGGCTCAAATATCAGTACTATTAGCATTAATGTTAACCTTACCGATAGGACAAACCACAGATAGGAATTTCATGCACTTTCTTCGAAAGCACGGCTTTTGCTTTGGCTCTAGCCCAGTCTAAGACTTTTTTATAACAATTTAGTTGTATCTGCATCATCAGCTACACAAAACGTCCCACTCGCACTCTCAAGTTTAATATCGGAAGTTTATCCACAAGAGGGCGCTATTTAAGGCGTCCAGGTAGAGCTGTGTACGGCTCTGCGTCCATGGATGCGAGCTACATGCCGTTTGAATACCTAAACTCCCTCTGTGAACTCACCACTCCTGATGATAGTGCGCTGGTTTGCAAAATGTTCACATTCCAAACCAACTAATTGCTTGACTTTTTTCATGATAACATGTACGTTACGAAAGCGAGTATTGTTTTATCATTATTTTGATTACTGCATATCATTACATTTTATTGTAAGTCATTAATTGTGAAAATCCGGCTTTGATTTAGGGAAACATTTCCGTATCCTGCCACCACTTTTTCATTCGTTATGATATAAAATAGTATCTAATTTACCTATTTGAGAT
>JAUELU010000029.1:12325441-12336277 GCA_032357145.1 Evasterias troschelii | reverse complement strand
AAACTTTCACAGGTTTGTTATTTCATGTATATGTTGGGTCACATCATGTTTGGATACAGGTCTTTGGCAATTACCAATGTTGTACACAGCCTTTAACGTCTATAAACCAAGAAGCTGGTGTTTCTGTGTGTATAGTACACTCTGGTTGCTATGGGTTTAGTAGGCCTACAATGGCTGCCACATGTGTTATACATTGTTTGCTACCGTGTATAGCACAAACAATAAACAAGTAGAATCCCGTTGTACAAGGGGTGATATAATAAATGCTTTAAATAAGTGCCAAATACTTACAGAATCAATCATTTGAGTGTCGTTGGAAAACCTGTTCAGAACTCTACCAACTGGAGTAGTGTCAAAGAACCTACACACAAGAATGGAACATGTTCACGGGACTGACTAAAACTGTTGCTGTTTGAAGATTGATATAATTTGACCCCATGCACAATTGTCCCACGCGGCTATACGGTGTGCCGCCCCTCACCATTTTATGAGTCAATTTGCACTAAAAACTCCCGCGTCAGAACTGACCCAGAATCTTGGTCCAAGTAGGCCTTAACCATTCTAGGTATATAGGCTGACCCTCAAACTGGTTAAAATGAGATTTTATCTCAGATTCTACATCAGTTTGACCCATTTCCGGGTCATTTTGACGCAGAGTCGAGGTCAGTCTGACACAGAAATGTGTGAGGCCCCATGAGACTTTCAAAATGGCGTAACCAAGATTACTGTTAAACCATTTTCTCTGCTGAGCAAAATGAGCAGGATATCGGTGGTGACTAGATTTGGTTCAAGTGACTAGATTTGGCGGGTAACCTCGTGCATGTAAGCATGATGATGTTCTCAGCAAATATGTGTGCTTTTGCATCTCTACGAGATTGGGCCAAAGAAGTCAGACAAAAGCTACGTCGTTATCGATCTCATGGTGAATAAGGAATTAAGTTACAAATTAATTTGTTGAAACTATCCTTTTTTTGAACTTCGGTAGTGGTTTTTACCTGAGTGGAACTCGTGTGATATTATGAAGCATATTTCGATGGAGGCTTCGTGCAGCTATCAGCCCGGAGGTTACAAGAACGCTGAACGCCAACAGTTGACTAGCCAATGCCGCAATGGATAGACCCGCGTAGCCTCCGATATATGCACCAGTCGAAGTGGAGCTCTGTAAGGAAATACAAGTAGCGGTAATTTGACAATATGCAGTTACAGTCACGGTGTCAACAGGTTATTGTAACTATTAAAGGTATTTTACAGGATTGGTTATAAGGACAAAAACGTCATTGTTTCATTTTACCCATTGTATCCCTGGGTGAGGAGAAGTAATTATAGAAAAGCATCTTGGTTAAGTACACAAATGTCACGACCGGGATCCGAACCCACACCCTATGAACTAACCACATGAACTTGAGTCAGTTGAATTGTCGCTCGGCCAAGACAAGCTACATTAGACACTCACATTATGTTAAAGGTAGAGTCATAGAATGGTTTTGTCAAAGTAGTGCTGATTTATAGGCACAATAAATAAAAGTACGATAAAAGTCACATGTAAAAGTTTCTGAGAAAAAACACAAAAAACAAACTGTTATGGCATTTCCACAAGAGTTTCGAATCCATTCACATCGGAGGCGACATTGGGTACCAACTGCATTTCTCGAACGGATACAAACCCTCAGATATTGATTAATCGTATCTATTATGTTGGGTGATAATTGTCTAAACCATATTAGGCCTACTTCGAAGAAAACGTTTCTCAAAATAGTTTATACTATCAACATCTGCAGTGCTTCTCACAAAGTAAGTTTTTATGGTCGTTAGTTTTTTGGAGGTTACCAATGTATGACCATTCCTTTAATACAAACATGCGTCCATAAGAACCATGAAAATAAAATGCATCATACGTCATGAGAACATCATTGTGTAGAACATAGACACTTACATCATTTGATAATCCAGCCTCAGACCACTTGGACAACCAGAAGCTGTTACCAATGTATAAAGCAGTCTGGACACCCAATGCTACAAACACGAATGTTATGAGACCCCAGCCTACATTCCTCATGTAGTACAGGTAGACCTTGGCTGAGACAGATCCGTATGCTTGCTCCTCCTTCTCTATTAATTTACCTCGTTGCTTTTCCTCTTCTAGTCAGAAAAAACAACAACACTGATTCGGTTACCAAAAATTATACACACCCATAAACCCAATAAAGTATAGTGTGGGAGTAACCCAAGGAGTTACATGAATGCAGTAATGTTAAACTTGTTACTGGTGTTGCAAACCACAGAACCTGGCACAGATTGTCAGCAATACATCTGGAAGCCTGCTACAAAGAACAGATGAATTTATCAGAGGTGGTTCAGACACAGTTTTTAAAAATGTTGTGTGAACAATTTTGTGCACGAAGTAAATGAGTGAAAATTCTTAGCAGTTAAGTGTCCAATCTAGTGTATCAAGGATTTTGGCCCTCAGGGCTTTGCCCTTTAGGAAACAAATTGAAAATATATAAATTTGTCTTTATGACTTATAGTGTTATTAGCCCTCTTTTTAGTTTTTTTTTTACACCAACAGCAAGAAATCTCGATGGAATAATATAAATCAAGTTTTCAAGGCATCGACTTATAAGACATCGTATACCTTTGGACATTTGCCTTACGAAGCTGTCTTTCTTTGAAAGCTGTCTCTTGAGACTTTTCCTTTCCTCCTCTGCATCTTTGACTTCCTCAGATTCTGTTTCCTCTTCGTCTTCCTTCTTAATCGCCTCTGACCATCTACTGTACACCTCAGGATCAGCCTTGATGACGTCATCTAAACTGCCCGTGGCACAGATCCGCCCTTCCTTGAGTTCAATAATCTGAATCAATGTTTCAAAATTCAGAGTAAAAATGTTGTTTGTATCTAACTTGCAATAGCAACAAGTACATAAACTTCCTCTAACTGAAGGATCTTTCATTAATTGCAATTCCGACTTCTCTGTTGGACCTTAAGGTTTAAACAAAGAAGGCCCGAACTTAAACGCCCTCTACGGATATTGCTGGTCGTATATGGCGTGTGGGAACCCCAAAACGAGTCACCATATTCGCATGAAAATCAAGGTGCGTGGAGTGTGTCAGCTTGAATTTTATTGCCACTTGCTTACCAAATCGGCCCTGTTGAGGTACTGAAGCTGATGTGTGACCAGGATAACTGTTTGCTTGTTATCCAGCAGCCATTTGACGATCCCCTCTTCAAACAGATGGCGGCCAACATGGACATCCAGGGCAGACAATGGATCATCCTAAATTAATCAGACAGGTGTAAACATGAAATCTCATCGCAGTCTTACAATCTTTTTCATGTAGCCTCATTTAAAAAAATCAAAAAGTGTCCGAATGTTTTGAAGTGTAAAATCTAAGGTTTGTAATTGTATGCACATTTGACAGTCAGATAACACCCAAGTAGATGTCCTAAATTCAAAGGATTTTGGGTGAAATCCGAGTCCAAAATCAACACCGGCAACTATCATTGTGCACTGGTTTTGAAGCAATGCGGTACACAACTATAAAACCTGGCAGAGCTACATTAAAACTACAGCATAACCAGCATATCGGTGAGTTTTTTGTTTGTTTTAGGTGTTTTCTTAATTGCTCTTACCAAAATAATAATTTGTCTTCCCGAGTACATGGTTCTTGCCACACTGATTCGTTGTTTCTGCCCACCGCTCATATTGATTCCCTTCTCTCCAATCTCAGTCTGGTCTCCGGCAGGTAAGATATCAATGTCTGGTTTCAGGGCACACGCTTCTATCACACACTTGTATCTAAAAAGCACACAAGTCATGAACATGCATCCAGCGATTGAGTACCATTACATCATAACCTTTTCAAGAAATTAGTTTCACAATACCAATGTGCTATCATACACATACACAAGATTTGCTCATACGGGCAGTTCCTCAAAACAGCCTTACGGAAGGTCATGTTGGTTGATGCTCGATCACTTTTAAGCCCAAAGCAAAAGCTCTACCCATGTCGCCCCAAAACACTCCATGTTCTTTTTTGGTTGATGAAATCGTCTTTGCAAGTAAACATCTTATCTTTTTTATGGTCTCATATCAACGTTTACCAATGCCAAAGTGGGGCCTGGTTGTGGTTTACAACAACGACCATCTTGCTCGCTCCTCGTTTGTATTTTTCTAGTCTAAAGTTGACGTTTTTTACTTTTTTCAATTTGCTGTGTATTGCTACAGCCAGTTGGCTCTTGTGTTCGTTCATTTTTGTAACTTAAACTTTTTAATATTTTAATGAAATTCTTTTTTATCATTGTACATTGTAGCGACGTTGGCTTTTGAGTCACCTGTTTAAATTTAATGTGATAATACCAGAAATATATTATTACCTCTTTTTGTCCATTTCCGATGAGAAGAGAATGTTGTCTTGTAATGTGCTATTGAGTAACCACGGCTTCTGAGCAGCGAACGCTATGCTTTCTTTTCCACTGAAGTAAGACAACATCAAGACAATCACTGACTATTTGTAACTTTTCCCAAGGTAATTGAGTAATCACGTAAGGAAAAGAGCGGTAATTGAATAAATTTATTTGTAACATTCACAACGCCGGAACTATATAGGATAACATTTTAGGTGGCACGCAGGTTGCACCATTTGTTTTTCTTCCGGGGGCACTACTGGCCAAATTCTTGTTTCAGTTTGCAATTGAAACAGGCCCATTTTTAGCCCTCTTGTTATGCCATTAACTATTTTGTATACGATAATCTGACGTGGAGGCTAAAACAAAAGCATTGCCTGCATGTAAATGTAAATATAATTTCAAAAACATTGAGACTATCACATTAAAGCTTATAAAATGTAACATTTTACCATGGAGTAATTAATCTCAAAACTCAAGGTTTCAATTGTGTGTGCGGGTTCTTTTTGCAGAATATTGATCTTTGCTATTCTTGAAGTCAACCCAGAGACACCAACCTGTTTATTTGAACGTCTCCGGACACTGTTGTCATTTCTCCCAAGATGGCGGACAGGAGAGATGATTTACCACAACCGACCTGCCCTATGATCATCGTCAGCTTTCCTGAAAAGACAAGTATATTAGGTATATTCCAGCTCCCTGTTAGGTTTTCAACCGTTTTTAAAACCAATATTTACGGCCACGTGCAAAATTATCCAGGTGTGATTCCACCTAGTAAACTATGAATAAAATAGAACTGCTTTTATTATTATGGTAAAACAACTGAGACATTCACAATGCACATAAAGTTATATCTATTTGTTATGATTCTTTTTCCGTTTTCATGTATAAGTTGTATAAATTATACCTGCTGGTATCTTGACATTAATGTCAGACATTGTAGGCGATTCACTCTCGGGATCCCATTTAAAGTTACCATCGGTGATCTACAGGAACATAAGTATAAGAAATAATTATCACGCATGCAAACCAACACCAAACACCATGAAGCTGCGTGCTATTCAGACCCAGAAACGTATGCGTCACGCCACCACCGGACCCATGCAAAATGATGTTCCCTCATTTATTTCAACCAGTAGCGTTACTGCATCTATGTGCAATCAAAAAACAAAAACGAAATGTTTGTTGTTCTTTACTCTGAGCTCCAAGTCGGACCGAGATAGAACACAAGCAACCCAGAGCTGACCTTTTTGAGTTGTTTTAAGTTTTTAACCATAAGACAATACTATGGAATCAAATCTTGGTTGGCATCGTCTTTTTAAGCTTTGAAAGTTCCCCTTTTGACAGTAAACTGTGCAAATCTCGCGCATATTGGAACAATTTTTGACCAGTTTGCTCCCACGTACATTGTTTTAACACGTAGAGGAAATAATCTCGCGCACTTTAACGGGTCCCAGTGTTCGAATACGCGCGAGATTTGCACAGTCTTTAAAGGGGAACCCGCATTTTTTCAAAATGCTTAATAGCCAATGGCCAATACGCTTATTAATTCCCTGATGACGATGATGAAAGTTACCTCAATGGCAATCTCTGGTGCCTCTTGATCCAACACACGGAGTGATGTTGCAGCAGTATCATTCTCGTTACCATGGTTACCAACATTATTCATATCGATGGTCTCACCAGTAACCGAGTCAGTGTCGTCGGTCTGGATCCCAATGGCCTTGCAACCATTCACTTTAGCGTTGGAAGGCACTTCACCCGGCTTTTTGAATCGCACAATCACATCCTGTTCAGTATTCTGTGACGAGTTTAGAGGAAATAACGTCCTATGTTACTTCGTAGTGATACACAATCTTAAGGGTAGACACGAACAAATCCAGACATATTTAGTGCACTAAAAAGGGACAAACATGGTCTCTGCCCACCCCCCCCCCCCCCACTGGAAAACAATGCCCCTTTTGCCCCCAGTGGAAAATGTATCTCCACACCACTGTTCTCTAACTATGTACCACAGCCATCACGTTTTCTAGCACAATAATATACATGTATACCGCAACCCTTACAATAATCCCACTTGTCTTTGACAGGTGTACCTTTTGTCCAATATTTTCGGAATCTTTAAGAACCAGTGATTTATTTCCCTCAACCTCTGGAGCCAGGAAAAAGCCGAGCAATCTCTTGGTGCTGACAAGACCAGTAACGAGGGACGACAGAGCGAACGGAATGATCATCATTGGTAGAGCCAGTTGGTTGAAAAGTGACAGAGAGGAAAATGTGACGTCTGGTGTAAGAGGTATTCCTGTCAAGGCTGTGTAGGTTCCAAATCCCTGAAAAAAAACAAACATTCACTATCAACATTGCATATTGTTACCGAATAATGACAGGAACATTTTAAGTTTTGTTATACCACGGTTTGTGAATTTTAGTTGGTCGAGAACCAAACACGTTATGTGCTACAAATACGTACGTATAGATCAGGGGAACACGAGTGCTGTACCCCAAGGCGTACATTTCTTGATCGTGCCCACCGTTTGGTTGTTTTCAGAGCCTGTTTTACAATATAAGAATAGTCCTGGGTTCGAGTATGTAATTACGCTGGTACTAGGTCAGTTGAATTTTTGTTCCTGCTAATTCCATCGTAGTAACGTTGGAAGATCAAAACAGATCGCCTCCAAAGAAGAGGAATATAGTACCATGGTTACACAAACTGTGATTGGGTCCATTGGTTTTGTACACCCTTGGGGCAATTGGCACCACCGGCTTCGCCTCAGGTGCCATTCACCCCCTTGGGTGAACAGAACATCACGGACCCCATCACAGCGTGTTAGTATTTGAATATAATGTGTTTACTTGTCAAAAGGGGGATGAGAACCAGGGACAAAGGGTGTGTTGGACAGGGGCAGATGATGGTTTTTGTTATTAACTATCTATCTATAACCAAACAAGTAAAGCAGATGATGGTTTTTGTTATTAACTATCTATCTATAACCAAACAAGGATAGCAGATGATGGTTTTTGTTATTAACTATCTATCTATAACCAAACAAGTATAGCAGATGATGGTTTTTGTTATTAACTATCTATCTCTAACCAAACAAGTATAACAAGCTTGTGTACATATACTCCCAACTCTATTGTTTGCTCTTGCTATAAGAAAAAAACAAAAATAAAATAAATAACATTTCTTTTAAATTTCTTTCTACTGTTAAAACCAAGGGACCCCCAAAAAGTGAATATTGGTGCAACCTTTATGGAGACAATTTGATGTAATGTTTGATATTAGTTGTGTAAGAAAAACCACCAACTAGAACCCCTTTCCTATTGGTCCGAGGCAGGATTCGAACCGGGGTGAAAGGCAGTGTTAAGCAGCATTTTCCAAATTATGTTCGGGAGAAATAAAGCAACATAGCTTACCACTAGTGTGACCAAAATTGGCGTTCCAGATGTTATGAATACTGAAAGGCATAAATAAATAACAAATAATTAAACAGATTAATGTGTGCGTTAAGACGGAAGTACATATTTAAGCATGTCAAACCAAGTTACAATCTGAAATAAAGAAACAACATAACAAAAACAACAGCGACAGCAACAGAAACAGCAACAGCGACAGCAACATCCACAACAACAGCAACAGCAACAACAGCAGCACTGGCAACAGCAACGGCAATGTGAACAGCAACGGCAACGGCAACAGCAGCAACAACCACAACAAAAACATCGACATCGATAGCAACAGCAACAGCGACAGCAACACCAACACAAACACCAACACCAACACCAACACCAACACCAACTCCAACAGTAGCCTAAAATCACTTACTATGCGCACAAAACCACACTTAGAGTGCTCAAAGCGAAAAGGAATAAAACAAAACAATACAACGATGTAATTCAAAAAATTATTATTATTATTATTAACTACTGAAACCACCTCTTGTCTGTCTTCCCATTGGTCTTTTATACTCACTCGTGACGATGACGTAGTAATTAATCTTCCGTAGAAAACCAATTTCTTTGTTTCTGACAGCTTCGATGGCTTCGCAGTAGATCTGCTCCCATGCGTACAGCTTGAGTAGCTTGATTCCTTGCAGTAACTCATTGGATTGCTTAAGACGTTGATCTGAACATCCCTACATTCCAAGACACATTCGTTACTGATTAACTAAAGCAGCAGGGAGTCCACGTTTTAATTGATAAACTATTTACATTTCCTAGTTGCCTGTTTTGGGGTTGATGAGTCATTTTAGTTTTTTTGTTTTTAACCAACATATGATCATTAAAAAAAAAATTGATTTGGGATATTTTGAGTACCGTTTTGTAAAAACTCTGGTTTTAATGGTTAATTTGTGTAATAAGCAAACAATATTGGAGTTTTCTATAGCGCTCAAATCCTTCACCACTAGTCACTGCCTCACTGGACTATTTATTTCATTCCTTAAACCGTCTCAGCTCTCTTTGGAGTAAACAGTCTGTGCTTCCAATATGTAGCTTACTGAGCTAAATAGATTACAAGAACCATTTCTGCCCTCACATGTATTCAGTTACTCCTGGATGGAGGGAAGCATTTTTAGTTTATAAGTGTCTTGCTCAAGAACACAAGTGTCATGACTGGGATCCGAACCCACACGCTAAACTTGACCCACAAGAGCTTGAGTCCGTCGCACTTAACTGCTCCACCGACACTACACGCCACGTGAAGCTGTCAGTAAATGTAAAATTATTGTTTAATACTATGATAGTGGCCAGCCGTTTCAACCATAGCAGAGTCTTTCTCGAAGGCTAAGTGACAACACAACACACATACATGCATACAGGAGTAACACGAGCTGTCAAGTGGAAATACATGAATAGAGAGAGTGGAGAGAGGAGCAGAAAGCATTCAACAAAATTATGAAGACAAAGGGGGGTGGGTTATGGAGGGAAGGGGATGGCTTGACCACAAGAAATTGGAAACACAATCAAAGGACAAAATGGAAGGTTGGAAGAAAAGTAACTTATTAGTAAAAATGGCAGACTAAAAATGTGGATATATATGTGGGGGAAAAGGGGAAGGCAAAGACAAAAGGTTATTAGTCATTTCCTTCTCGGATGTTCAAACCATGGGGCTGAGTGGTCTTTAGGCGCCTTTAATATCCACAATGTCTCCCTACTCAGACGAACAGTCTCTCTGCAGTTACCTACTGCATTAATGCCCTGTAAACTTATGTCAACAATGGAGTGGTTAGAAAGATTGAAGTGGTGTCCTACATCTTTAAGTCTTGTTTGTAGAAGGTGCGTTGGGTCATGAAACATCTATGCTGACAGTTGAATATCTACCCTTTTCTTGACTGGACATTTTTAAATGTAAAGACATATTTTGTCGCCCGAAGATTCGTAAGAAATTTCTAAATGAAAAATCAAAATAAAGTGCATTTATAAGGAACACCTTTTAACCGAAGCTGACTTAAGACAATCTAACAACAAAACTTCTAAATCAACACTCATGAAAGTCTTGACCCGCAGCTTTGAAAAACAAAATTTGTCCGACAACGTATATTTGTTTACAAACGAATCTCTTAAACCTGTAATTATTCGCGTTCACTGGCTTTTTCGTAGTTTAGAACAACAACATTAGTTTATGTTTTTGAGATAGCAGTTGGTACATCGAGCTGAAGTTAAGATGCCTTAGCCATCGGGATGGGTTTAAATCTTTGTCATGACACTATTTGTACTTGAGCAAGATATTTAACTTTAATTGCTTGTCTCTTCACCTAGCAGTAAATATGTACATGTGAGGGTATAGAGATTGTTGGAATATGTGAATGGTTAGAAGCAATGGTCTGTCGCCCAATGGCTGCCACAAAAAGGAAAATAGACGATTCCATTGAACAAGGATGGCTATAAAGGCACTTTGAGGAACCTGGTTGGCTTGAAAAAAAAAGACCCCAACCCTCACAATAAATACACGATACTACTCACGAGTATGCTCTTTTGACGTTTCGCCATGAGTGTTGCTACCCGTAGCTGGATTGGTATGAAGATGACGAAGATTGAGAATCCAAGTAGCGCTGAAAAGCCCAGCTTGAAGTACAGTAGCACCAGGGTTACACTGATCTATTAATCGAGAGAATAACGGTAAAAAGCAGGCTTGTGATGAAGTATTGGTTTGTATGATTCAATATCGTAGATTTCATCATGGTGGTTTGAGTTGTGTCAGAGTTTCTTGTTGTTTTTCAAAGAGAGTTTATTCAGGATTTATCACCGTGAAACACTTAAACCAGTGTCTAATTGATCACTCAAGGGTAAACAGATCGCTCCACGGATCACTTACTTAAAGGGCATTCAATATTAAAAGTATTAGCCTATAATATACTAGACTTGACCCAAGTCGAACTTTCATCGAGTCCTTGGTCTTCTAATTAATCATCTGCATCCATCGACGCACGCAG
>JAUELU010000029.1:12295725-12309339 GCA_032357145.1 Evasterias troschelii | reverse complement strand
GTGTTTTTTTCTTTCATTATTATCTCGCAACTTCGACGACCAATTGAGCTCAAATTTTCACAGGTTTGTTATTTTATGGATATGTTGGGATACACCAAGTAAGAAGACTGGTCGTTGACAATTACCAATAGTGTCCAGTGTCTTTAACTTATGTTGGATTCTTTTGACTTCTGTTTTATATGTTTCTCTTATTTCTAAATGGAGACCATGGTGTCTTTCTCTTTTAAAGATATTGATGGTGTAATATATATATATATTTTTTTTTTTTCTTTTTTCTTTTATAAAACTGTATTTGTACTGAGTGCCTCCATGGAAAGCAGTGGTGCTGGGCGCTTATTGGAGTTTCCCCTCATTCAAGATGACGTAGATACAAACTAAAAAATTTGAATGGCTCTTTGGACAGTCCTACAGAAGTCAGACGGCTTTACAGATTTGTTGATGATAAAAGTTATGACATTGGTAAACAAAATGTTTGATTAAATATGACCAGTCTTTGTTCTGCATGCTGCTTCCTTAAACAAATGCAAATCACAGGGCCTATCATCTGACGTCACACCGAGGTGGTGCGCGAATAACGCAAGATAACCGGCCTTTAGAACCTACTGGTCCGTGAACCTTTCTTGAGTAAGTCACATTTAAAGTTTCATTTCTCATATATAAAATCAATGCATTTTATTCACAGGCCCATTTTGTTCGTAAAATGCTTTTTAGATTAGTTTTAGCATGCTTCTGCTTTGTAATTATGTGTACTTTATAATGTACGTAAATGGGGGCCCCGGGAGAACAGTTCCTTGAAACTGATTGGGCTACTCTGGCTAAATACAAAAAAACAAATAAACATATTACTCCAAATAATTTAAGTTGCGCAGTATTTTGTTGGGTCCTTAAATGGTGTGACTTGGTAAAACATTTGAGACATGATGTCTGAAGGATTGATCTGCTATTACAATGTATTAAATATAATAAAATATGTATAAAGCTTTCAGATTGAAAGTCGTTAATGTTTTGTTAAATACCAACCTTCCACTTTACCTTGGTTTTAAACACACGAAACACCTTTACCATCTCAATCACACTGTCCTTTGAACACAATACCAATTGATGCCATACACATTGTGCACACAGAAATGGCAAATGCACTAGTTTAAACTTCAGTTTCAAACATGAACATTTTTAATTGAACTACCTACATTTGATGAGTTATGACAGGTCAGCTTTGTCAACTTTATCTTCTAAATCAGTCAATAAGCAGGATTACTTGAAATGATTGATCTTCAATAATTTGTATAACTGCAAATACAAAAGTAAAGGTTTGTGTGTCCATAAGTAAATTAATTACTGACAAAAGTTTAATAACCCAACGCTGAATTATGTCACATGAATTCGTACCTGTTCATATGCACATCCTGTATACAATCACGAAAGTTATACTTCCAAATTTGTGTTACTTATTCAGTCTTCAGAAACACAGAAAAATAAAAGTTTCTATTTGTTTTTATAAAATGTATGTACCGAAACAATTCAATAAAAAAATATATATATAATAATTATTTTAATATTGAATTTAAACCATAATCTGTTTGTATACATGTGTAATGTTAAGTGTTGTAGTCGAGTCCAACCATTGTGGCCAATGCTGAAGACGAGTCCTGGGTCTCTAAGGCCAAGGCCAAGACCGAGTCACATCCTTTGAGCCAAGGCCAAAGTCAAGGCCACAGTGTCCGAGGCCAAGGCCACTTATGTTTTGCACATAAGTATTTAACAAAACTTTACTTAAAACTTTAAAAGGTAATCCATTACTTTCATATGTTTTATTTTATTAAAGCAAATACATTTACTTTCCTGACCGTTGCATTGAAATCATTGTATCCAATGAAATCATTGTATCCAATTAAATAATTGTATCAAATGAAATCATTGTATCCAATGAAATAATTGTATCAAACGAAGTCATTGTATCCAATGAAATCATTGCATCCGATGAAATCATGGGCCTGTAAACCAGTGCCTGTATTTATCCTTGATTTGTTTTACCGTGAAAATTCCAGCATTTTCCCTTTGCAACCTGTGCTCGCCTGTTACTTTGAAGGGTGTCAACCCCCCCCCCCCCCTTCTGTCTGTGTTGCATTCAATAAATCTCATCAGGAATTCTTTTTTTTTAATGTGAGGTGGTACTTTTGTAATTAAGGGGGAATGGTGTGTTATTAGAAACATTCAGAGCTGTGCATTGTGGGGGTTGCGACATGGATGAAACAGTTTTCGTTGGTCACGTGGTTGCTTGACGCCAGCTAGTCCACTCGTAGGAAGCAGCGCAAAACCAGCCATCAAACCTTACAAAATCATTACGCCGTCTGTGACTTGCAAAGACCACACTTACCAGATACTTTTACAACATTAACAAATAAGCCCGACTGTTTGAGAATAATAACATATTTATGATTTAGCAAAAATCAATTGTAAATGTTTAGAAGTTAACTTGAAGTACCCTTTTCTGGTCGGATACTTTGTAAATGTATTTTAGTATAGTATTCCCCCCAATGATCTTCAACGCTATATGGTATGGCTACCTTCAATCAATGAAAGTCTAGACAGATTAGTAATAAAACATGTTAAAGATAAATAAATAAAAACAAAGTTCACTTTTGGAAAAAAGGACCTTTCAATTTTTGTTTAACTTTGAACTTCTTAAATTTGACGAAAGTATTGTGCACATGCCTGTTTTTGAACTGTCTGTTTTACATGGTATCAGAGAGAAATGAACATACTTTTTCCGTTACCGATACAGGCGTGAACACAACGGACGTCTGGAAGTTAACCAGACAGCTGCGTATATAATGACAAAGTGCGGAATCGGTATAACTATAATTATAGCCAACAAAATAGCTTGAATCACAATTTAAATCTAAAAGCTCACTGATTCTATGTAACAATGAGTAATAAAGTACAACTATAGAGGGAGCACTATTACTTACACTAATACTCATGACTGTGTTGTAAAATGGGCATGCATCACACGAGAAAACTACATAGAGATTTTGTCTTACAAACAGGATGGGATAAACAACTTCTCAATGGCCACAAATCATTTTTGCCGGGCTATGTCACGTGTACTTGAAGGCACTCTAGTTATATTTTATTACTCTATGACCAGTACCAACCCCTAAAAGGAATATTTTCCTGTAAAAAAACAGCTGCCAACATCAACAGTGGCACTGGAAGACAAATCCCTTTGCTTATTACGATTGCCGTAATCGCAAAGTCCCACATGGAAGGGCACGAAATTTCCCACAAGACGTAAAGCATTTATTTGTTTTGTCTTCAAAATGTATCAAATTTGATAGCTTTTTGACAGGGTTTGTTGTTTTAGCGCGTTTGTTGAAACCAAACGAGGTGAGTCTACTTATTCTAAGCATTAAAGACGATTATGTGAAAATAACAGTTCAATTTCAAATATATATTTCTACATTTCGGTGCACAACAGAGTAAATAAGTCAACTGAAAAAATAAAATAATAAATTTTAAAACAACTTCAAGGGAAATATATCCCTTGGTTTTCGAAACCGCTTGATTGTTTTAAACCTGAATAAATTATATATTTTACGCAATAAAACTAACCCGTGAAAATTTCACTTCAAAAGGTGGTAGCATTTTTTGTTAAGATGTCGCCGAAAAACCGGAGCGGTTATGTCCACTAACCGCGTAAGTTTTAGTTTCCATTAATATTTTACTGTGATGACCAAACGTATACCTTCCCTCTACATTAATCTTAAAAACGCGATAATAAACTTTCAAAAGGAGATGACATATTTTTATTCTACACCGGACATCAGACTACACGAGGCTTTGATTGACACGACGCAGATCCAAACATTAATACCTTATGAACGTCCGGTGGCGCGTAGTTCGTAAGGTCCAGGGCTGAGTGTAATTCCAGCAAATCCATCCTGCGATGGGATTGGTTTACCCTCTGGAAAAGTAACGGTGAATCGTTGCAGTATGTTGACAAAGAAAAGAAACAGCTCCGTTTTTGCGAGATTCTCTCCCAAGCAGGCTCGGCGACCTGTGAAAATTTTCAAAACAAAATGTCAAGTGAGGATTACATCTCAAATCAATGCGGTGTTTGCACTTCATTACTAAGACTGCTAAGAAATATAAACCGATTGACGTTTGAGCTTAGCTGCAGAATTATATACGTATACTTAAACGTCATGCGGTCTGCGCTCGGCTTTCTTTAAGTAATAAAGAGGGCGCCCCAGCGAACATGAAAAATGCACGATCACTTCACTCAGATTCTTCTCGCTGAGAAAAATAAATTGATCAGCTCGATTCAGCTTTGCTATTTTCTTTCTGCTGTGAAAAAGAAACAGCGTACCTGTACCAAATGGAATGAGTGAATCGTGTTGAACGACACTCAAACCATCAGCAGAGAGGAATCGGGTTGGGTTGTATTTCTCTGGCTCTGTCCAGGTAGCAGGGTCATGGTGCACTGCCCAGATATTGACAAGTACGCCTATACATAATAAAATAAGAAAAACAGAGCAAAAACACTTATTAATTTAGTTGGGCATACAAGATAAGTACAAACTGTGAAAAAACAAAATCAGTATTCTGTTGTTATCACTTAGATAAGGTCATCATTTGGTTTTGGTTTAGATAAATTCAATAAAAATCAACTGTGAGAGTTTCAGCTAAGTACAGTGTTTTTTTTAATGAAGAACAGAAAAAGGAACCCCCCCCCCCGAAAAAAAACAAAAAACAAAAACAAAAACACTTCCTTTTGTTGCTCTATTATTCCCTTTACAAAAAGAAATCACGTTCTTTTATCAACAACAAAAAATGTTGTTGGGACCTTTGTTCCATTGTATACAAGTCCCCAAAACTCTGGGTATGCCTATACCCACACCTGTCAGTATATTCACAGCATGCAAGTACACACTGCATCTCTATTGCCGAAGCATTCCGAACAGGACACCGATCGACCCTCGGAAATTGGTGAAAAGATTCATGCATGAATAGTTTCCTAGACTCTAGGTTTGTATTGGTTCTTTAATCAACAGGTGCATTTCAGACGAAATAGTTATCCTGGATGCTTATCCTTACAGTCTTAATAACAACGAAGGGTTTCAATACGGTCATTACCAAACGATGACCTTACCTTTACAATGAGCAATATTAATCATGTGCCCCTTTGCAAAGGGGTAAAAAGTCGTCCCTCGTATAAGTTTTTTAAATATATATTCTATGAGCCACGATTATACATATAGACATAGGGCCTATATAAGTGACTTACACGTCTTCTTTGGAATGATGTAACCTTCCAAAATGGTGTCTTCCTTCGTCTGATGAGGAACAGCTAAAGGAGCCACAGGGCGCATGCGCTGAGTCTCCAGAATAGCAGCATTGGTGTACGACATGTTAGGACTGTCTGCCATTAATGGCTGACGACTCCCTCCAATGACGTCATCAATCTCAGACTGAACCTTTTGGGTAAAACAGTGTATAAATATTTAATGCGACACACCTTTTCTTTCCGACCAGAGCCTCAGAGCATGGGTTCCTGACATTGAAACGGGTAATTGGATATTTCGCCAAGGAAAAGTTTAACAAGCAAAAAACACAGTCTCTAATAATGAAAAATGTGTCTGTACCTTCTTTTGCATATCAGGATGGATAGCCATGAACATCAAAGACCAAAGCAGAGTATTGGTGGTCGTATCGGTACCAGCGATGAATAAATCTAAAATACTTCGAGAAAGTGCACCATCACTAAGGATATCCTTGTCGTTCCGGCCGCCTTGTTTCTCCTTACTTTCTGACTGAATGCCCATGTCAATAATGTCCCGGATGTCATTTTCATCATACGATTTATGATGGTCCTAAAATTTTAAGATAGAATAACACAAGTTTTAAAAAGTTTAAGATATATATAAAAAATAAACTGGTCAATAAGTTTTGACAAGTGAATGTTGCTATGTATGAAATTGTTTTGCTTACGTAGTGGGTATTGTTGGTAAAGTAATGGTTTTTTCCCAAGGCCAACTTCAGCAAAACAAGAAATTACCACGTAGTCAAGTTTACGGATGATTAAAAAATCGTTTCTTTTGAAAAAACAAAAAAACAACACGACAAACACTTAAAAGAATCATCTAACATAATAATAGTTCGTAAACAAGTATCCTTAACGAATTTTACAAACTGTTTTCTTATTACCTGAACGATTTCACGGATGAAATCATACGTCGTTGGGGCGTTTCTTTTTGTCTGATTAACTAGTGGTATGTACGCAGCCCATTTGAAGGTATTGTCGGTTGAAGTGGGACCGTTTTGAGATAACCGTTCTCGGAGACCACCGATAAGCTCAGCGAACTTTGGGTCTGAGTAGTTGAACCTGTAGCCGAAGCATATCTTACAAATGATGTTTGAGACGGCATTGTTGACAAGGTGAGCTGGATCACATGGTTTTCCTTCTTGGTCTGCGAAGCCGTCAAGGAGGTACCGTGATTCCTCATTGATGGAATGATCAATGCTTTTCTTGCCCATACCAAAGCTTCTCAGAGCTCCGAGACCAAAGCGACGACGCTCCTTCCAGATGGGGCCATCTTCAAAAATGAAACTACCTATTAATAATATAAAGGAGAAAATATACCCACAATGTTTTACTTCCGTATATGTCTGGACAAATCATTATCGAATAAATCAGTTGTATGTTGTTGGTATTGTCAAGAAGAATAATTACCTTTGAATCCGTGACGCCTCGCTAAATTTGTTACAAATCTGTCCGAGAAGACTTCAGCTTGCTCATGCAAGGCCTTCTTGATGCTGCGTAAATTATTTAGAACAATGAAGAGCTTAGGGCCAAGTCGAACGCTAAAAACTTCTCCATACTTTTTGGACCATTTGGTGAAAGCGGTGTGAGTTTGTCCCTTTTTGATGTTGAGTGCACAGCCTACAACTGGCCAACCAGTCGGTCCTGGTGGAAGATTTCCCGGCTGGTGAATCCAATACAGTCCAATGATGAACACGACGAGAAAGAGCACAGCCGTTTGCCAACCAATCACGTGGAGTAAATCTACGACTTGGTTAAACATCATGAGTTCGTTATTTTATGATTCGGATTTACGTTTAAGTCAGTGATACTGTTATTTACTATAAGTGTGTAGTGTTCTTCCTTCCGCGCACAAACGAATGAGCTAAATCTAATGCTTTGATACAAATGGTTTCAGCATGGAGGAAGGAAAACAGTCACCTCTATATGGTGACATTCAACTTGATCACAGTCTGATGTTCACTATGAACAACAGTTTAATTGACAAGGTGGCGATCGCGGTGTGCTGTTTTTGTTAACATCATAAGAATTGTTCAAATCCGGTTACATTTCATGGAATCCGAAACCCGACACCCACCCCCTTGAGATAATGTAGTCGTCTATGGGGTTGAGTTCACTATGAAAAGGTCAATAGCCTGTAGTATACACCAAAAACCTCATACGTTTGTACACACTCAATGAAGCATGTACAGAGTGTTGCTTTTGCATTTATAAACACACAATGCCTTTCCCTTCGAACTTTGTTTTGTCAGCGACTGTTTGATGTTTATTGAGTTTTTTTCAGAGGTCCAGACATAAAATTTCACATATTGAGATTGTATAGAAATAAAAAAAATTAAATAAATGTCCATTCGTGTGTCCACAATTCTTTTTGGCGAAGCTTTTATGTACATGTGGAGCGGGATCAATCTTGTGGCGTTCAAAGCCTTTTGTATTGTTACTTTTTTAAAAAGGGATACGTAAAAAGACTTTTGCTCTGTGAATAAGTGGTTGGGGGAGGGGATCGGGTTTGAGGGGGTGGTGTACTGGGATGGAGGGGTGGTGTGATTTTGAAGGGATCAGCTCGAAGTTCTAGTAGTAAATTAGCATTTGTTTGTTGCTTTCGAGGATGTGAATCTGTTTACACATGAGTTGGACTTTTGTTGAACAGTGCATTTCTGACAGTTTTGTTCGCATAAATTCTTTTCACTTCAAATTAATTTGAAAAAATGTATGCCAGAGGCACACCAGCAAACAGGGGGAAGGGGGTCAGGGATACGCCACTGATTTTTGTTGAATATGGTTCTGGAGTGTTTCTGTGTACAGTTTGATGTTTGGTTTGCCTAATATTCTATTGTGACTGTACAGAAACAAATATACACAGCGTGTTCAAGACTTTAATAATGCTGTGTGATTGAGCATGGTTCTTTTTAGGGGGGATGGAGTGGGTGGTGGTGGTGCGTCTGTGGGAAATAGTGATGGGTGGGGTTGGATGTACAAGGTGTGGTGGCGGTGAAGAGAATTAAAGAACAATCCCTTCTCTACAACCCTACCCAAACCCAGGCCCCGCCCTTCACTCCCCTGCTTTAACCCCCACCCGGCCGCTCTCCACCCGCTGCCCCGCCTACTCCAACAATCAACCACGACCCTAACACCCACTGCCCCCCATAATTAAATGTGCCTTCCAAAGAGCCACACAGCTCTACAGCACAACCAGCAGTTCCAACTTATCATCTTGATTCTATATGAATATTTCGCCGATACAAAGAAAAAAAGCTGTTACAATGCAAAAGTCAACACAAATTTAATAATATGTACTTTGAAATCCAACATTCCTTCTTCCACTTATAACCAACATTGGCTCCACATTGAGTTCCAGCGAAAAACCATTTAAGCCGACTAAGATAGACATCATCAGTGCGGGCTTGATTTATGGCTGTGGCTTTCCCGCCATCTGACACGTTTTACACGTCTTGCAGAATTCCACGACATCTTGATGACACGTAGCCACGTAGCCACGACTCAACCGGAGTATCGCGAGCAAATCTCAATATCTCATCACGGTAACACGTAGGAAAATTAATTTGATGAACAATATCCTTTTTCATCAGCTGTTCTCTGACGTGTAGGTCTCAATTTCGTCATTAACATGCCACACTTGACGAAATAGCATTCCGGAACCCCTTGAGCCTCTTTCTCGGCACATGCTGTCTGGGTGAGCCTCTTCAAATCCGGGTCCGCTTTCTGCTTCTCTTTCAGCGAGGATCAGCTAAACTATAAAGCATCTTGATACACTCCCTTCTTTCCTTCTAAATCATTGGAAAAAAGGTTCAACTAGCCAAACACAGAGTCCTCCGCTATAGGCACTGACTCTGCTACCTCCTTTTCCGTCTATCTCATCTAAGGTGACAGCACATTAGGTTTGTAAGAAAGACCTAGTCGAGTTGCCCAACGCATACCTCATACCACGGTATACAGGAAAGACCTAGTCGAGTTGCCCAACGCATACCTCTGATACCACGGTATACAGGAAACGCTAAAGACACCACCGTGCAGAGTAAAGAATTTCACTGTTCCAACGATCTGTATTATACATTGTATACACTCGACATGAAGGGAAGACAAATTAAAAAGTATAAGAAGCTAAGTTTTTGTCATTTAATTAAAAGTATTGTATGGAGGGGGTGCAAGAAGAATGACAAAAATATGGGGTTAGTTGGGGACGCTTGATGTGATGCACGAGTCCTGATTAGGTTCATTTCTAAGTCTAACATCAAACTAACTTGTGACCAGAGTTAGTCCACGAAACCTGACCTATACTCCGCGAAACCTGACTCATTACACGGAAACTAAAGTTCTAAAGGTCATTTTACAAAAGGGAAATATGTTAATGTGGAAAAACAAGGACCTGTAACCGGATTTAGTCTGCGAAACCTGACTTCTCCACGAAGCGAGTTCTGAAGGTTTTAGAAAGAGGAACTAAGTTTGAAAACAAAGAATACACATTAACAACTTAAAATTAATAAATAAATGGGACAGGGAAGGGAGTTGAGTTGGGTTTTAGTCAGTATGTTAAGCCGGCAATTTAAATTACTCATAACCACCTCTTTAAGAGAAAATGAAAAAAGGACGACCCATCAGGTGCAGTATGTTTTGAGGCTTGGCAGGTTTCGTCTCATGAGACTGCACTACCTGCCTGTTAAGAATTTCATACACATTTATAATGGGGATTGGGGACAGAATAAAATTGTTTAGTAAATAAAACTGGTAAAAAAAAAACGAAACAAAACAAAAGCAAAACAAGTAAACAGATAAACTACTTGATGGGCGTGATGAGTACGCTTACCTTGAAATGTTTCCTAAATCCTTGGGAACTTTCCTCATCATGGAAGGCTTCACAAATTCTTTGGGGATCGTTGTGTATGCTTCAGGTTTCACGTTTCTTCAGGAAATTTTGCAATCTTTTTGCTTGTGTGCAACGACGCGTTGTTCCTTTTAGTGTGCACACAACAAAATGGCGGCTTTTAAACGTTTTTCAGATCATAAACTGGTATGTCAGCAACGATTGGCTCTACCAAGCGTGAATTCATTCTTAGATCAGTTGATTGCGATAAACAAACGTCGCTCCAAAGTAATCGAGTGGGATTTTGGTGGGTATAAAACAAGATTGTTTTGTTGTGCGTGTGAAATCGCTCCCGGCCAAACAAATGAAGTTCGTCAATAAGGGAGAGCTGGTCGGAAAATTAAAATTGAAATTAACTTTAAACCAAGTTTAAACACACTTTTCGAAGTATTGCCTACAACGTGCTGTGTTTTGCTACTCGATTTGGAGTGCGCGCTTTGTTCTGTCTGAAACACAACCTGTAGCTTGTGCGGAGGAAGAAAGAAGTTATAACCATGAGTTTTCAAATTAGATAAGCAATTATTTTAATATGCTATGTTGATAACTGATTTAATTTATGAAAATTATTAACCACATAATAAACGTGACTTCTTATATAGCGCTCATATTCGTCACTCAGTGACGCTCAAGGCGCTTCAACAGTCAGTATTTTCCTGCAAGGTATAAAATATGTGGAGCTACTTTTTTGAAGTTTGAGACCTATTTCTTTACATATAGCACCGTGTAATGTTTTACAAGGTACTGTGGCGCAATAAGCAGCCAATCAAACCAGGGACACCGGTGCGAACCCATTCTATTTAAGATCAAATGCACTGGGTTCTTTTAAGTGCATTACACAACGCATGGGACCAACGGCTTTACGTCCCGTCCGAAGGACGAAGCAATAATGGTTAAGTGTCTTGCTTAAGGACACAAGTGTCACGAAAGGGACGCGAACCCACACTCTGCTGAACAGAACCATCATAGCTTGAATCCGATGCTCTTATCCGCTCAGCACACTGAAATAATCAATAAAATTCCATTATGTAACAATACAATGATTAAAGGCACTCTACACGTTTGGTAATTACTCAAAATATTAGCATAAAAACTTACTTGGTATTAAACGAGCAACGGAGAGCTTTTGATAGTATAAAACATTGTGAGAAACGACTCCCTCTAAAGTAACGTAGTTTTTGAGAAAGAGGTAATTTCTCACAAAAATAATAGAATACTTCTGGCAAGAAGCCTTTTATTCCTATCTGAAAGCACACTAATTTGTACAACATATGTGTTTTTTCTTTCATCATTTTCTTGCAACTTTAATAACCAATTTAGCCCAAACTTTCACAGGTTTGTTATTTTATGCATAATGTTGGGATACACCAAGTGAGAATACTAGTCTTTGACAATTACCAAACGTGTTCAGTGCCTTTAACTAAAGGATGTTAGTAGTTTCGTCACATTGCAGTTCAAGTAATAAGTACAAAACCGAATTGAGAAGAACTGAGCAACATTGAATTTGGCTCCAAAGAGGTCCCTGGTATTTGGAATACCGCTTTAATGAACGTCTTATTAACTATTGCACGGGAACAATTAACTTATTAAAACGTTTAGCTATTCGTAACGTTTACCATGATAATCAAGTTTGCACAAGCAATGTGTCTAGTTTTTTAGCATTCTTTTTGCACTGTTTAATCATTATACATCCATTTTCATCTATTGCTGTTGCGCCATGATCAGTGATGTTTTGGGTTTTCGTATGTGTGCTTTATAAATCTGTATATTGTGTTAAATTATTATATTATATCATTATTACGAACGCAACAAATTCACAATATCATATTTGCATCAGGAAGAAGGGCGTGATCAGGCTCTACTTCCAGACGAAGAAAGTATTGTTTTACAGGAACAGCTTGAAAGCCGTATTATAAGCAATGGCTCCTGACAAATCATTTTTTTCTGCAGGAATTACCTCCAAAGACATGTTTCCCATTCCCATTCAGACGCTAAGCAACCTTCCAATGACTTTTAAATGGCAGAAAATAAATCAAACGTTCCTGCTCATTTTTCTCTAAACACAATTTTGCACTCGCTTAAAATCTGCTCTTCTTCTCCGGGAAATGTTCGGGCACACATGGCGATAACATCAAACAACAACAGCTGCGCTGCGGCACTTCAATAGGGGAAAACATGGGGAAATTCCCATCCTACTCACATTGTGTCAAGCTCGAGTTGAAGTTGTATAAACTAAAAATGGTAAATTAAAGGGAAGGTATGCGTTTGGTAAACCCTTTTAAAATTAAAGGCAATAAACACTAACTTGGTAAGTACAACAGCTTTCGATAGTTTAAAGAATGTTTTTAACATTTTACTTCTAAGTAACGTGGTTATGTAAACACTTATCGGTTTAAATGCCCCAAAAATTGGATCAGAGAAATGTTGTAACTGTCAGGAACGTTTTTCAGACTAGGGATTATTCTTCATGCATGGACTGTTTCGCTCCGGTTTTTCGGCGACATCTCAAAAACGCAAACTTTCCCAGGTTCGTTTTATCGTATAGGATTGTGTGTAAGGGGAAAAGCGAATCATACATGTAGCTTAGTAGCGGACCACGAGATGAGACTGGTATAAGTGTGGCATTAGATATGTGCATCATAAATTAGAGAGTTTTAGAGACGGGCATGCAAAGAAAATATTAGGACCAGAGTGCACTCAAAGTGTTCAAAAAGCTTTGGTTGGCTATTACAAAAAACTCACCCTGTTGATGGAGAATCAAGTATGGAAACTAAAGCTTTAAAAAACGCAAGAGGCGTCAAGTGTATAGTGATAGGGAAGTAGAGAGGGCCACAGGGAAAACAGGTGTTGGTTAAAGGGGGGACACTTCGGTTCTGAACGGTATTGCTGAAGAAAACGGATTCCTTAAGTGTTCTTGACTGTTTCGAGAATGCTTAGAAATAAAGAATACAGCAAAGACTAGATCAATAGTGTAGCTAACATTCCATTTCGTTAACCATTAAGCAAATGACTTTCCCGGAGACCCTTATTTCTGCACACGAATGCTTATGTTTTGGTGTCATATTTCTTTATTTTGATCACAGAAAATTATATCATAGTTTTTGTAGGTACAATGAAACATTACTACTTCGTTATGAGATGTTTTGGTTTTATTAAAAATATTAAATTTTCTCGAAATTAATTTTTGAAAACGTGACCTCCAAGCTCATTGTTTAAGACAAACCGCGACGGTCATATATATATGCTGCAAAGGAATTTGGCCTCGTACTAGTGTGTGTCCCTCTCAATCGCTTCAAACGACGGGCTGTACTTCAGACTTAAGAGTTGGAGTCTTAAAGGGACACGTTGCCTTCAAATCTCATGATATTTTACTGTTTGGAGGTGTTCCTTATACTTATTATGAGTTGTT
>JAUELU010000029.1:12263725-12276454 GCA_032357145.1 Evasterias troschelii | reverse complement strand
CTGCGTGCGTCGATGGATGCAGATGATTAATTAGAAGACCAAGGACTCGATGAAAGTTCGACTTGGGTCAAGTCTAGCTACGGTTGGGCTGTTGATTTGCAGGGAGTTTTCATGGAGTATCCGGTCATTATAATATTTCAGAAATACAATTTCTTGTTATTACATCAAATAGGCACACTGTATAAGTACTGATAACCATTTTGGGGTGTGGTTAAAAAAGAAAAAAAAAGTGACACAACAAAATCACACTGAATTAATTGTACAGAGCCCAAAACCCTATAGTGTCCAGTTATTAGTCTCCATTAACTTATTTTGCCTAGGACTCGGTGTCTTTTACAAACGAAGCAAAAAGTCCCTCCTTCACGATGAGCTCGTCCGGTGTTCCGTACTCGGCCAATCTCCCCTCATCTAGAACCATAATCTTATCAGAGTTCAGAATGGTCGTAATGCGGTGCTGTGTAAGAAACAATTATAAGAACGGGCTGTGACACATCACTTTACAAGAAAGCACGGTGTTAAAAACGAGAATCTGAAAAAGGGGGTCGATTCCCAGCCTTTTATCTCGTCGCCGTCCCCTAATTGATATCGAAATGTTTTAGGAAGATAGAAACATTTTCAGTCAATAGCTTTAATTGTTCAGTAAAAAAGAACAATGTCAAAATACACTTATAGTGAAAGAATCGTAAGTCAGTCAAAATGTGACGCCCATCAAAAGCACACACAAACAAGCAAAAAGCAGAAAACCCCAACAAACTTACCAAAACAATAATAATAATAGCAAAACAATTCCGAACAAACAAACAAACAAACAAACAAGCAACAACCACCCAAATAGGTTCTCCTCGTGGCATTGTAGGTAACGAACAATCGGAGAAATACTTATACACTAGGCCCTGAAAGGCACGTGTTATCATTTTTTTGAATGAGCAAATAAAAACTAGCCTAGTTGTGAGTTTTGGCGGGAAGCGAATGATTAAGGGATGTAGATATTTCATACCACCTTGAGCCCATATACTGGAATGTTACAAACATGTACTTTATATATAAAAACCTGCATGGTATGTACATTTAGATTGAGATAATAAATAAATTCACAAGAAAATTATTCAAACTTACAGCGATCGTCAACACAGTTCGATCTACAAAAGCTGTGGCCACGACTCTTTGAAGAATTTTATCCTGCGGAACATTTCAAAGAAACAAGTTCAAATGTTACTCAAGTGCTAAAACGGTATGTTGTGGTGCAGAAACTGCAAATATTTTGGAGATTGTGCCCATGATTATACGAGCAGGGACTTTGACATAATATAGTCAGCATGAGAAACTTGGACACTTGAAGATTTGATTTTAGCTATTTTCAAAGCGATTTTCAAAATGGCTGCCATTACATATAACCTACCAGTATTTTGTCAAATGACAAATTTGCGATGGCACCTTCGCAAAGATTTTTCTCATGACATACTTCGACCGTGTGCCAAACTGCAAGCTTGTATTGTGACATCAAAGGCAACATCCCATCACCTATCATGCCGTACTATAACCCAATTCATAACTATTATTTTTAAACGGTTTGCTTGAAAATATAAAACAGTACTGTTTGAATTTTCTTGGGCTTTGAAACCGAGGGTTTAAATAATACTTGTATCGTCAGTACATGGGTGTTGTCTTACCGTTTCCAAGTCGATGGAGGCAGTAGCTTCATCCATAATGAGGATGCGGGTCTTTCTCAAGAAAGCACGGGCCAAACAGAATAACTGTCTCTGACCAACGCTGAAATTCTCCCCTCCTTCCGTCACAATTGAATCTAGTTCAAAACAACAAGACAAGTTTATTGTTAAGATCGCAGCACTTTACAAAGCTACGTTGAAAACAGAGATAAAAACAATGCAATGAAACCTAACATTATTACAAACGGAAAAATATAAGCATAAATAGCATGGTTACATAAAGGAGTTTATATTCTTGAAGAACTGGTCAGTGAATTGGCTCACAGGACGTTACGGCTAAGGGAATTCCAAAGCCGGGAGCTAGAGGAAGAGGCTTATTAAACAAAATATTTGATCACTAATATTAACAACAAAGAACACCGTGCACTCGTTTACCGTAGAACGTAAGTATGGTGGCCCTGAGGAAACAACGTAACTGTGTATGTTACCAATCTATTAATTGTGTCCGATGCCATGTGTAGAAATGTATACGTCGTATAGTTATCGTTCGCAGAAATGGTATGCTGTTGGAAATAACCTTTGTAACTTTTTACAAGTTGCCATGTGTCCCTTCGAGGCTACCGTACCACACGTTGGACACGAGCTTACCAAGTCCCAAGTCCAAGGATTGTACCATATCTTTAAGCTGTGCTATTTCCAGTGCCTTCCATAGATCGTCATCGCTGCTACTCCCAGCTATTGGGTCAAGGTTCTTTCTGTAAATAAAATCACAAACAACTATTGAAATAAAAACGACGAGATCGCTCGCGCAACAAACACAATTTAAAGATTTGGGGATGCACAATCCATGTGTTTGGGTTTGAACTTGACTTGTACGAAATTCTAACGAACCTGTCAACAACAACAAATATGATATTGAACCAAATAATAGTAATAACCAGCAGATATAAAAGGTTTATTCTGTCCGTTCTGACGTCCACGGATATATTGATTTGCAACCCCGTGGTGTGTTAAAATGGCTAAATTTGAATATATATTATTTTATATGGGGGGGGGGGAACCTTTACCTGATGTTATAAAGATGTATTAAAAATGCCCACTTGTACCTGTAGTTCAATATATTTAACTGGATAACAAACCAAGGCCGTTTTCGAAACCGCGCGTCGGCTTGGGCTTGGGCTCTGCCTGCCTGTTAGAAGCCAGATAAGGGCAACACACGTTTTACAGCTGACGGAACCCTAGCGCAAGCCTTGGTTTCGAAAACGGCATGAAGCAAAGGAAAATCCGTTTACCTTACTGTCCCAGTGAAAAGCACAGGATCCTGAGGTATGATAGATATCTCGCTCCTTAAAGTAGTCAGGGGCACAGACATGATGTTAATCCCATCAATTAAAATCCTACCTGCATAACAACGGTATCAATTATGTTTATTTTATAGAGAACAAGGTTGTCAAGCTGGTATTCTTTCCAGTCATTAAGCTGTATAGTTGACTCAAGTTCGAATCCCCGAACCGGATTGTCATCTTATTAGATTTTTGCAAACCCGATTACAATGGCATTCTGTGATTTGAGTATTGCAACCGGAAGTACCCCTGTGCACAATTTCATCAAGTTGCTAAATAGCAGTAACTGTCGCTGAAAAATGTTCTGCTATATGCACAAACGAGCAGGATACCAATCACAAATTGTACATGTGACCTTGTATTTTGGCTGGTTACCTTATTCTCGTAAGCATTAACATTTTGTTGCGCTGACAAACTTTTTGTGATTAAAGCTGCCAATAATTATCGGCTATACGCCTCTAGTTATTATAATCAGTTCTGATGCAGAAACTGGGATCCTGCTTGTCTGATTGTGACCTTAAACCTCAACTTAAGGTATTTGACATCAGATTTCCGTGTTTGTTGGTGTTTTTTGTCGGTATTGGTTTGTTATAAGCAAAACCTTTACTTGAACAGAAAAGGAGTTATTTTACTGTGATGCCATTTTGTTGTTCTTCCAACCAAACATATGCATCCAAACTGAGCCTCGAAGGAAGCAGTAGTAGGAACATTGGTAATGGCAGACGGTGAAAATATTCTTATCAATTAAAAAACGCCACCACTTCTTGATTGAACTTACCGTCGAATATGTCAATAACACGAAGCAAAGCGAGAGTCAGAGATGACTTTCCAGCCCCTGTCCGTCCACAAATACCAACCTAAATCAAACAAAGTAAGTTAGAATCATCCACTATTTTGCAAAGACAGAAAACGGTAGGCGGCATGAAATAGTGACACGTTTGTCTAATCAAATCATTATAAAGCAACCGAATGTATAATAGAAGATGAGAGATTATAATCTGCATCAAATTAGAAACAACTTTCGAGAAGGTTTTGAATTTAGTTTTACGTTTTCTCCTGCGTGGAACGTGACGGAGACGTCGTTGAGGACTGGTTCAGTGTTTCTAGCGTACCGTACAGAGACTCGTTCCATCTGTATCAGACCACGCATTGGCCAGCCCAGGGGTGGTTCAGTGCCTATAGAGGGTTGACAACATTATATACAGAGTGATAAGTGAACACTGTCTTCTTCACACTCTCATTTCAAATTAATCAAGCATTCTACAATGGCATGATTACGTTTAGCTTTCATTTGATGATTTCTTTAAGAATTACTCAATTTATAAGCAGTGGTTTAACCAGCGGGGCAGGGCGGGACCCCATATCCGATTCCTTGTAGCTCCCTCCCCCAGATGGAATAAAAACAAATGCACAATGGAAGGGTTGGCTACACCAGAAGCCATTTCAAAATCGTAAATGTCCAGTTATGCCATTGACTATCGTAGTCATAACGGATGAAGTCACTGCATAACGTTTCATCAGAACAAAGTGACGTGAACAATCTAAGAAGATACGGACTTTATAACCCAAAATCTCCCGCGTCAGACCTGGATTTCGGGTCCCAGGAGGCCCGACATATTTATGGATCATGCCGATCCGAAAAGTGGTCAAGAATAGGATTTTAAACTCGGATTATGCGTCATTCTGACCCTGTTTGTGTCACGTTGACACAGATTCCGGGTCAGGCTTTACCGCGAATTTTGATCCGGCTCCACGGGACGCATAATTGGGTCAATTTTGATTCGGCAGTTTTGTATAGTGTATTGTGTTTCTCTGTGCAATGAAAATACACAGACTACAAAGTAATACTGGGAATTTGTTATCAATGGTATCATGTTTACCTTCATATGGTTCATTCTCAATGTATGTATAATGCTTGATACGTTCCACGGCATTCATTTGCATCTCTAACTCTGCGACGCCGCGTACCACGAAGTTCAAAAACAATGAAACCTGATGAGGAACAAAGCGAATCAAGAAAGCCTAAGTCATAACCAGTCAGGATGAATCAATTATTTACCACATTCTGCACCTGTTTTAGTTGAAGAACTCAGTGCTTTACCATTCGGAAGATAACTTTGCAAAACTAATGGAATTTTTTTCTCGGCATTTTTTATCCTTACCTGCAGAGAGTAGGAGACTGCTAGTCCAACAAGACTCGGATCCAAGTCACTAACAATAGCGCCAACAAGTGTTGTCATTCCAGCAAGAAGTACCATTGTAGCACCAATGAAATCCTGAAAATGAAACGGTTGATTACTTAAAATAAAAATAATAACAATAAAAATACTATTTCAATTCAATTCAATTCAAACTCACACTTATCTTCATACTTCATGAAACTGTCCATAGCCAAATCATTGATTTAAAGTAACCTAAGAAGCCATTTAAAACATAATAAAAAATCCGTTATATGACGAATTCGCATTGTTTAGACGTTCTACAGTAGGCCTATATATGGAAACAAAATCATGTTTCGAATTCGTTATAACTATTTCAAATGAATTTTGATTTTATTCAAGACAAATTTTTGAAATTATTGTACCAACTTGGTCCAGACTTTATTTTTAAAAAATAAGTTGTGCTCAATATGTAAACAGTTCATCTACTTTTGTCAAAACTTGTGCAGTGAGCTGCTCCAACCCCCTTCTGCAATAAATGCATACAATTACACAACCACCAAAGCAGTTTGGTTACGACCAACAACCTGAAAATAATAGTGGTAAAGAAGGAGAAAAGGGGCCTTTTCTAAAAACTGCAGTCAGCCTTTTAGCCAATCAGCTTTCTCCAATACGAGGAATTTTAAAGAAGTTCACATACCAACCGAATACCAAGCCATCTTGTGGCAGCCTGTAGATACAGAAATGCAGATAGATTCACATTGATACGCTTAATGACCGTGTTGTAGAAACGGTCGGATGCCCTGATTAGAAGAAAATAAAAATAAAACATAAAGAAAATCGAAAATGAAAGAACGTTTTACTCTCACAGTTTACTATAGTTTAGATAAGCACTGATTTTCCTGGGAAAATCTTTAACAAAATATTGATTTTGAAATAATCTCATTTAATTCAAATCATTTTCATTTTATTTAGGATAAGCTTGGTAACATTTTGCCCTAAATTTTGTGTCTTTGGGGTTCGAATCCTGTTTTGGAAAACACCGAATCGGTTTGAAGTTCCTAGTTTATTACATGTGTTTTTCATATTGTGGGGTTGTCCAACATGTTTTACAATCAAATAAACAGTTTTATTCAGTGTCTTTATGATGATGATATTGATATAATTTATAAAGCGCCTTTTACAAGAACAAATACAATTTGTATTAACTTAGAATATATATCTTTTTAAACATGATTTTGAAGGAATCAAGAGATGGCGCCTGACTGATGTGAGGGGGAGATTGTTCCATAGTAATGGTGCACTAATTGAGAATGCTATCTGGCCACTGAGTAAAGCAGGCATAAATGACAAAAGCTTTGCAACCTAGGGGTACAGCGCTAGTCGTTTTTCATGTTCCCTTTCGAAGGACTTGCAAAAGATAAAATACAAAGAAACAAAGAATGCGGCTCACTTATAGGCTCGTATCGTTGTTATCCCGCCAAGGCTTTCCGAAAAGTAGGCGAAGATTGGCGACTTGCTGATACTGTCTAGTCTTTGTAGCTCTCTGTTAGATGAAGAAGTTGTTTGAAAAACAAGGATGAAAAATAAATCGAAGTACTTATATATAGTTACACTGGAAACAATATATTAATATTAATATTAATATTATTATTACAAAACAAAAGATAAACAAGAAAACTCCCGGTATTGTTTTTGTTGTTGGTTTTAATGTTGCTGTTTTTCGCAAACGGTTCTAGGACTTAAACAAATTAACAAAATAACAATAATATTAATTTAACACGTTTTTTACAATTATAAACAAACAAAACAGTCATTTAAATTATTTAGCGATTTTTTTGGTATCCTTAGTACAAATATCTCGAAATTGATATGAATTGCATCTTAGCATTATAGTTGTAGTGGTTGGTGCCTTCTGGTCTTTGGTCTATTAATGTGGTGTCTTTCCCCAAAGTCAACTCGCACGGTCTACATTTCTTAACATACGTTTATCATGAGTTGCCATTGTAGAGTCACGTTCATAAACCCCTTTTTGGTCTACATCCCCAGGCAGAGATAATGTGAAAGTTCCGATCGATGAGAATTAAATTACATATCTGTGTCTGGAACAAATTGAATATTAATTACCTGGATGACGCCAAGAAGTAGCTTTGTAGGAAATAGTAACCGATGGCAACGGGAACGAAAAACGCAATAAAGATCGGCATGACAACGGTGTTTACAATCACAGCAGCGGCAACTTTCAGAGCGGAATTAATGAACATATTTATCGTCTGGGTCAGTCGCTGGAATTGGAAGATAAAATAAACAAAATTCAAAACTATTATACAGGAATAGTAGAGCTGACAAAATAGTCGCAGACAGTGTTCATGCTTTGTGTGGTCAACCGTGAACAAAAAGAAGTAACATTTTGGGTTAAATCTGTTGATTGAGTCGGGCAAAAATAGTGAGAAACCATGCAATATTTTCAGCACGATTCTTTAATTTGATTATATTAACCAAAATCTGCTGTTGCGTTTTTTAAAACCTTTTTTTTTTTTAGATTTTAGGTAGGCCTACTGGTTTTTTCACAAAATTATTTCATTAAGGAAGAAAATATTTCACTATAGAAACAAGTGTTTCTAGAATGAACTTTATGACCAGTAAGCTGTCCGACTAAAACATGCAATTATGTTTTTTTTTATCCTTACCAATCCTGTATAATATTTTTAAATATTGTACAATGTATCTTTAGATTGATGGGCTCCATGAAATGTCCAAGGTTATATTTGCTTATGTTTTATATAAACATATTTAGAAGTAAAGACAAAATAAATATCGCCTCACCATGTCAATCAGCTGAGTGTCGTTCGAAAAGCGGTTCAAAACACGTCCAACTGGCGTCATGTCAAAAAACCTTTAAGTTTTTAAATGGAAACAAACAGTTTTGGGAGAGAAATACTAACTTATAACTAAACTTTAGCATGACAAATAAACAACCCGTAGTTAACAGTTTTCCTAACTAACAAAAACTATGTCCTAACATAAACCAAATCCTAACAAAACCCAAATCCATATCTTAGTTACTTATTGTTTAATTTTGTTTGTAAAAATATTACTTACTTTTTTTCATATTTGTAACTTTGTATGTCTTTACACTTTATTGGGTATATTCTCCCATAAATCAACCCTTTGTCGACATGGAAAAATTGTTCTTAAAGATTAAACCACTAATTAAATTACATTAACTCCTTTTACTTCATCTTCGTCTTTTGCCTTGATTTCTTTGAGGCTATTTTAAATTAACCAATTTCAATTTTGCTCCGGTTTTGGCTCCCTCTGTTTGAAGCCAGGTAACGGAAGTGCACATTTCAGAAATTGTGACGAACAAGGCCGAAAAGCTGGTTTAAAGTCGAAGCCGTTTTTTTCGCCTTTTCCATGAACTAAACATTGAATGCACTCCCAAGCTGCTCCAAACTTCCCTGACCGAAACATACCACCCTTCTTTACAAATTGAACCATAAAAGGGGCAAAATGACGCAGAATCAGAGTTTTAGTGCAATTTTCAACCATTTTCCAAGGCAGCTGACCAGGAAATAGGTCAGGCTCCCAGGGACCGGGAATCAATTTTGATCCGGTAGTTTATCAAGTGTAAACACACACACGGCACACAGGTTGCCATAATATTGTTTATCCAAACCCACTTAGATAGCTGAAATGATAATATACCGAGTACCGTCTTGAAAAAAGACTACATGTGCGTCAAATAATCATTAAAGGTGTCATGATTTTTTTTAAAGTGATTGATGCTTATGGTGCGTTACCTCAGTGGTACTTTAATGATGTTTCTCAGTACACGTTGATGAAGACGTTTAGCTGCCACGAGTATCGCCCATACCAGTGTAAACATAGATAGTAGTCTGGCAACCAAGTATGAAAATGACAATCCAGCATAGCCACCAAAGAATTGGGCAGTCAGGATATCCGTCTGAAGGGTAAGAAACGGAAGCCAGTTAAAGAGGACACCTTTTTCAGATAAGGCACTTTAGGCTATATAAAGCATTTGCTATGAAATGAGACATTTTAAAAGTAGAATATATTTTGTTCAAACAAATATCCCTTACAATTGTGTGGTGTTTGTGTAATTTTGTATGACAGAACACGGTCCGCTATTTTGTAGAACAAAAGTTGTGACTCCACAATTTAAATGGCGCACCGTATGTTCCGCTGGTGGAATTTTTAGAGGAAGATTTTTGTTCAACCACGACCATCACTTACTGATAACATACACAGTAGTCAGTTGCATGAACAACTCTTTAAAAAAGGATGAGGAGCAATTCAATTTACAACAACTATTTGAAGGATTTGAAGGCATGGTGTCCCCTCAATTGAAAACAGTAAACGATTGCCAACAACTTTATCAATCAATGTTTAAAATTGTACAGTCGTTATACCATAATTATACTCTGAGTAAGTGGGGACAGTGACCCAGGGTAGACAAACTACTTGGACAATGTGAAATATATAGTGAGACCGGACTGTACTGTTCAATCAAGAATATTTTTCAATAAAAAATAATATTAAATAAATAAAGAACTATAGGTAAATTATATCCGAGTCCACAAGATAATTTTTATTCTGGTCGAAAACTGTTTTGCAAACAAATGGTCGTTATACGCACAATTTATTGTTTGGTAAGTGCTGATGAGTACCATAATATTGGGTTCAAGTTTTTTTTTGACAGAAGTTTATATTTAACAACAATCCAATGAAACGAGACATTGGTAGGCCGTTCATTGGAATAAAATGATTTTAACGTTTGCTCAGGTTTCGGAAAAGAACCGTATTTCATCCGCTTAGCCAACAGCGATTAAAAACAAAGTTTCCAATGAAAAGAAACATTAACTCACTTCATTTCCGAGACCTGCTTCTGACCAGGCCGACAACCAGAAACTGGTTCCAATTGACAGACTGGTATCCAGCAATGCCATAATGAGCGCTAACAGTAACATAAGCCAGCCTACGTTCCCAGCATAGTACAAGTACACGGTATAGGACACCGACCCTCGTTCTATCTCTTCTTTCTCGATGAGCGCTCCAGTGGTACTTTCACTGCCGTCTGTTCATACGTGGAAAAGGAAGACTGGCATCAGTTTCAGGAAAGATAATTATGGTACAAGTACAACTGAAATTGACTTGTGTGATATTGGTGTCGTAAACCCCCACAAAGCAGTGGAGTGTTTTAAGGTGAAGTTTGAAGGTGGTGGTAGACAATTTTCCGGAGAGGGGAACTTCTGGCAAACAGTGTTTGCATTTTTTAAAACAAAATCTAAACCTCAGCATCGACAAAAAAGCTAAAAACTCAAAATAAAAAATGATGTGGAAGGGGGAGGGGGGGGGTGTATGGCACTAGGAGCCATGAAATCCTTCGAGTGTCATCCGAACAGTTGTTAAGCAGTTAGGAAACTACTTAATCATATGAAAAGCCACAGTTAGACACGAAATAAGAGTTTGAAACAATTGCATACACTGTAGGTAAATAGTTCCGGTGTCATAGGGAAATTTGTCACCCGTATGAGAAATAACGTTGGCTGAATGAGGAGGATTCAAAAGAGGGCGCTATCAGAAGAAGTTTGTGCACAGTTCCCCTTATTGGGAGACAGAAGCTCCTGCCACACCGGCTTTACCAACCGTCCGAAGTACGTTTGTTGGTACTCTGTCATTTGTCATACCTTTGGAAATTTGGCTGGACATAGACATAGCTCTTTTCTTGACCTCACGTTGCAGTCGTAAACGTTCCGCTCTGGTTGACTCAGACTCGTACCCAGAGAGTTCAGCCTCGGCCTCGGATTCCGTGGCTAGTTCCACAGCCTTGTTGTACTCACTGTACAAATCGGGATCCGCAGCAATGATGTCGTCTAAAGTCCCTTGTGCGGCTACCTTACCATCCTTCATCATTACAATCTAAAATCAGATCAGACAACGCATGCATTTGACGGTTCAAATAGTACAGTGCGTCACATTTTTTGAAAATAAACCACGCCAACGCTCTACACCTTTGTCTTTATCCTTAACCGTATTAAGTTTTTATAAATCATTTGGCTCTTTCCCCTTTCCATCTATGTATCAAGCATTGTACACTCGTTACTTTCCCGAGTTCTGTGAAAACATTTTAATATTGTCATATGTGAACATATATTATTCTGCCGTTACGATTTTAATAGTATAGTTTCTATTCGCAGCCTATGTTTATTTGGTTTGGCCACTTTGTGTTTTAAATGGTGCCTTAATTTCATTAACACTTCGGACTGTTTTGGCGTGAGGCGCTCGACACGTTCCTTACGTATACGCAAACGAATCTTGGCACTGGATAACAGTTTCACCTCTGCAGTTGTCTGTGTTTTCCAATTTTGTCCCAACCTGGTTTGTTTGTTCCACTAAAAAAAACTGTGTGCTGACCTCCCAGAAATTGTTTTCCTCAGGTTTACTCACCAGCTCTGCTCTGTTGAGGTATTGCAGTTGATGAGTGACCAGAACGACGGTTCTTTTTCTTTTGACCATCAGTTTCATGATGCCGTGTTCGAAGAGATGTCGACCAACATGAACGTCTAATGCGGAAAGAGGATCATCCTATATAGGACCAAGTTTCCAGACAAAAAGAAAACATTATAACTTTTTGTTAGCACAGTGAGTTCTTGACTGAGGCCACCCGATGGTTAAAGAATAATAGTTATCGACACATTCTTGTTCCAGAATCTTGACTGATTGATGTGTTGCCCAATTACCAGATGCACATTACTGTTCAAAAAATTCCCAGAAGTGGGAAATGCTCAAAACCATGGTCTGAGCAAACTCAGTCAGGCATTTATCAATATCATGATAGTTTCAATAATAATATGATCAAAATTGTCATTACATTGTTTATAATCCACGAAACAAAGATGAATTGCATTTTCATTCCTTAATGGAAAAAACATATAATCTAAAAACTGTTTAAGTCAGAAGTGACCAGGGATCCGGCAAGTGCCGCTGGGCATGACCAATTTCAAGGTAAATTTAACCTGGAATCTGTGTTGAACACACACAGATAAGACGCAGATTGTTTTTCAAAATCTCATTTGTTAAACCTGTTTAAAATAATCCAGAAAACAAAGATGAATTGCACTTAAATTGTGTAAATGAAAAATGTATACCGGTTCACTCTAAACAAAACCGAGTCAGAAGTGACCTAGATTCCGGCGAGTCATCGAAATGACCCAGAAATAAGTTACGAAGAACGTGATTCAAATTCTCGCCTTTTTAAAACCAGTTTCTGGGTCTGGTCAACCTGACCCCAAAATGGGTCAGACCTAGACTTGGTTCAAGTCGGGTTTCGTGCTAACTGAGTCAACGGTACATGCTAGCTATGTAGAGCTATTTTAATGTGCCCCTCTAGTGCCAAGAAAGTGCCAATCTAGATAGTTCGCTCGTCCCCAGCGGGCCTATCTATCCAGGACCACTGTTGTGGGCTAATCAGCTTGCACATATTCTTGTTCAGGAAGTACGTCATGCTGTGACGTTGCAAAAGAAAGTTCTATTAAC
>JAUELU010000029.1:12239579-12251803 GCA_032357145.1 Evasterias troschelii | reverse complement strand
AAAAATGGCGGTCTCTCTCTGACCTTTAGAGTGAATTGTCATACCCCTTTTCACCATTCTCTTAAGTGTTGAATTGCCAAACCTAATTCTGTTTCGGTTATGTATACAGACAAAACCACCTTTCCTGATAGTGATAAATAGAAACTGGCGAGGATGTGTATACATCGTAATATCCGTCTATTTCACCAGGCAGGGAAATCAGAGCTGCCTTTGTTTATCAGCACTTTGATAACAAAGCACCGATTTATGTGCAAGGGTGATGAGATTGCATTGTTTGAAAGCGCGTACTTTCTCTCTCTATCTATATTTGCACATTCCAGGGATCCAGGGGATTTCTTGGCAATCAACATACTTATAGGATATAACATGTTGTACAACTAGGCCTACCAAATAAAATCAAAACATGGAAAAAGGAAATAACAGTTGGACAAGTTTTTAGGGTTTGCCCCCGTTCTTCATTTTACAAGTTGATAAAAGAATCACACAAACAAACAAAAAACAAACACCCAAGCAAACAACAAACAAACAAACACCCCAACAAACAAACAGACAAACAAGTAAACAAACAAACAAACAACCCAACAACCCAACAAACAATCCGACAAACAGACAAACAAACAAACAACCCAACAACCCAACAACCCAACAAAAAACAAACAAACAAACAACCCAACAAACAAACAAACAAACAAATAAACAAACTATAATGTATTATTTTCTTTCTTCCAGTTGAGCTGTGTAATTAGGAAATTCAGATTCAATGTTTTGTTTATTAACGTGTGATGTCACAGGTCATCATGAAGGAAGAATCTGATTGAGTTACCCCCGCCCCCAACCATCATATCTTTCCTATCTGTCACAGCATTGCATTTGTTCAATCCCACCCGGACAAGGAAGTTCTATACTTACAATTCAAACTCATGTTTCTTATTATGTAGTGTTTGAAGCTTTACATGGTGGTGATCGTAAGAAAATAAGCTAAAGTAGTAAATTTGCGGGTACAACCATCCTATAAACTCTTTTGGAAAAAGTGTTGTTCTAAAAAGAACCGGTTTGATTGCAACGTTTCAGATGGTATACTTGGCAGAATACTCCATTAACTGTTTATTCCTTTCTCCTGAAAACGTCGCAACTGCACATGTTCTTCTCAGAACCAACACTTCGTCAGAGTTGTATGCATGTTTGTGCCCGAAAGTTTACTTTTATAGTTTTTCCTCAGGTTTAAAGCTCCATTAAAGAATTTTGACTTTTACCACACAAACTCGGAAAGTATCCTTTTCACCCATTAGTTGTTTTTACACTGAATTACTTGGATCATTAAACTAATGGATAAGCAGTTAATCTGCCTATAGGGCAGTCAGCAACCCTACTGGTTTGTACACGATGCCCACTGTTTTAAAAAGGAATTACATGGAGATAACAGGTGTGAGCTGTCAGATGAAAAGGTTGTTTAATTTTAGCTTCAAAAGAAATGTTCACAATGTTGTCAACGCAAACTTTGCTTGCAGTCATTTTATTTTATTATTCAATGTCGCCAATGTCTTGATATACAACCTACGTCTACTTCAAAGATGATTTGTGTTAATTCATGAACAAAGCAACAAAAATTATTTTTTTGTAAAGCTGATTTGAGGATTAATTAATAAAAGATGTACACATATAAAGCGAAATCCCATGTTGGGTTTATAATAAATCAAACTGCCATTGTTCGTGAACATTTCGGGGAAATATAGACCCCTTGGAGATGCGTGTTTGCCATTTCCACTATTTTTGAATTCAATTCATTTGTGCACGTTTTGACTCCCAAATGGCGGAAAGGACAAGTCCTTCCTCGCTACAATGGGCAGTGCAATGTATCGATACCTCTCATCAATAACACCTGGTTATGATTGAGCAAGCCATTCTCAAGCCACTGAGTGAAAATGTGAGACTATTTTGAATGATATTAGATATAATAAGTTAGTAGGTGAACCACTTGTCTACCGACGCATAACAGTCACAAATATCTTGTGTGGTGTTCTATTTTGTTTCTAGAAGATTTGTCCAACGTCAAGGTAGAAGTAAACATTTTGTGCACTTCAATTTTGTTACATAATTATATCCAAATGGGCCTTCAAAATGTTAACAATCTGGATGATTTTCTCTATATCGCCGAGTATCACGGTGAGTATGAGGGAACACAATTCGTGTTTATGACCAGATCGTGGTTTTTTTTACAAGTTTTTGCTCATTTTTGTTCAGAACCTTTCATTTGCCAAATCAGATTTAGCAAGCAATTAAAGAACAAGGGAAACTGACAAAAGATTTATCTCTCTGCTGCCGCTTCCCATGTTGTATCGTAAATTTGGGTGTGATCCCTGGCTATATACAGCAGTTACAGGTTGGATGGCTTCTGACTGGCATCCCCGAACAAAGATAACTTTAAACAAAATATTATGGAGACAGCCAACATTAGGGCCAAATAGCTCTGTTGGTAGACCGCATGAACGTCAATCTGGAGGTCCCAGATTCACGTCACGCTCTAGAATGTTGTTCTCTCTTCAACCCCAAAATAATTTAATTGTTCTCCTCGATAAGTTTGGTTTTACACTAACAATACTCAATTTTCAAAAATACTCAATAAGAAGTGCGTATCACGCATCAGTAGCGTATGGTAAAACCAAAATTATTATTGTTTATCCCTGATGCAAATAACAATACTACATCTAAAGTTTTAAACCTTTTAACTAAAAATAGTTCTCCTTCAAAATAACTCGATTGTTGAAAGTGTAGTGCTAAATAACATTTGTCGTCCTTTTATGCAGTCTTATCACTTTGCCGCACTTAATAATCATCAGAACAAACAAATCTCGTTTAATACATTACTTTCCAAAAAATCACGAAGATTGTTTCCGTTGTGTTTTAAACAATGTCCGTTAAAAACATGTTTACAAGTAACAAGTAACAAGTTTCAATCGTTTTATTTGTTTATGTTTTTTACTCAAAATATTCACATAATTAAACATTCTTTGTAGCTGTGTTGTTATGTTATGAAGCTATTTATACCAATACAGCAACTTATTTAAGTGGTGAACAATTATTAGTATAGAACTTCCAGCCTTTTGTTACTTGTGACATTTAAGTTATCCACTTGTGCTGATGACCTTTAAAACGAGAGTGCTGAAGAAGAAGAAGAAGAAGAAGAAGAAGGCCGGGCTAGAACCCAAAATACATGACCTTTACACATTTCTGTGGTACAACAGAGAAATAAAACATATGTTTTAGCTGGGAAACGTGAGTGAGTCTAATTTAGCACCTTTTGCAAGGAGCTGTAAGTCTTTTCTTATAAAACTGCCAAATCTTCCTGTGCATGACTGCATATAAGAAAGGATTTAGTCCAGAGTTTGACAGAAGCAAGTTCGACAAATGATTCCTGACTAGTCTGGCAGGGCAATCTTCACAACTGGAGCCCGGGGAGAGGACGATGAAGATGGGATACGGGAGCGTACACAGCGCAAACGCTCCTAGGAGGATGGCAAGACGGACAGCTGGCTTCCTGTACCTATTCCGAAGTTTACCCCTCGTAGATTCTGAAGCTTGCCCTCCGCCACGGTTGGCATCCCCGAATCCAAAGAATGATTTCTTTCTTCCTAATTCCCCAGTGGTTTTCCTTTTGATTGGACTAACGGGTTGCACGGTGACACCGTCGGGATTGACGGAGGCTGGCTGAAGGGAAACAAACACACTACTGAACTCCGTAGCATCCACGGTGCTTAAGTTGTTATCAGAACTACGTGTAACACTTGTGGTGGGACGGGAGGAGCCGTTCGCAACTTTGTGGATTATTCTGTTGTTGATGGAGTCCACCGACGGATGACAGGTGCGTTTTGGTTTGCGAAGTCGCCGCCGTAGGAGAATTGAGAACCGTAGGGTTGATAGGAGCATTACAAGAAATGGGACGACAAAGAGAAGAAAGAAGATGACGATGACGAAGCGCGGGTCACTCCTGACAGGGGAGAGGCACTCCTGGCTGTAATCAACGCTGGAATAATCTCCAGTGAGCCAAAGTACGAGCTCGATGGAGCTGATGAGGATGGCGATTAACCAGGCCGCAGCAATGGTCAGCTTGACATTACGGGAGGACTGTAGCTTCAAATACGCAGGGTACTCCCTGGACACAAGAAAGTACCGGTCAAGACTGACGGCAGTGATCGTGTACATCCCTGCAGACACTCCAATGACGGAGAAGTATGCGTTGATCACACACATGGCCTTCCCCAACGGCCAATAGCCGAGGCCGGTGTGAATGGCTGCCATCGGTAGGCCTGTAGCGCCGACCATCAGGTCGCTACAGGACAGACTTAACAGGAGGAGGTTGCTGGGTTTCTGGCGGAGTAGTACGTTGGACACAAAGGCAGATATGGTCAGAATATTCCCGGCTAGGGTAATGATGACGAGTACCAGGAGCACAAGCCCAATGAAGATAAACCCAGCTCTGGCCGTCTGTTCGGGAATTCGTGTCGTCAGGTCGGGAAAAGTGTCATTACTCGTTTGGTTATCCATTTTGATCTTAACCGAATTGTTCGTTGGAGACAAATCAAATTATTATTCAATCTGTTATGCAGAAAATCAAAATGTAGCGTCCTTTCAACAACAGAGAAGCAGCATAGCCCTGGTCGGTGTGGATGCAAGACAAGGACTTACTGATACAGTACAACCATGGTACATCCACTGACTGTCATTGGCCTCGTACCCAGAGAAAACTGTTTCGGTTTGTGATATCCGCCCCACATCACACCAACCAACAGTCCCCTTTCCTCAAAACTCAACACCTACTCTTTACATAACAGGTAAAGGAAATCCGGTGAATTATAACACTGGTCGATTGCTCCAAAGTCATTACCCAAGATATTCTAGCAATCGTTTTCCTTCCTCATGCAATTCTTCCATGGAACTTATAGTTTAAATAAAGATGGATATCCGTGAAGAACAAATTTAACCATTGGTTTGATTTGGTACCTGGTTTATGCCCATTAAAACAGACTGACACACAATTAATAGACATAAATAGGTAAAATATAAGTTAACAATTTTATCTACTAAATACTTGAAAACAGCCAGCTTTCGGATAAAGATTGGCCTTGTCACACAAAGCTGTTTCAATAGCAACTTGAAGCAACCAACCACACGGGACAAAAACACAACTGCCTCACCGAAAGGGTAACACTATAAAGGATGCACCTTTATTTTCTAGAAGAGCATGTCTGACAGTTGAAACCGTAAGCATTTCTCTAAGAAAGCTCCCTTTTCGGCGCTCTTGTTGTCATAAACTATTATTTTTCATAAGATAGTCACACGTGAGTGTAAAAAAAACACATTGACTGCGTGCAATTGAAACAAACAAAAGTTTATGAAACATCGAGATTATTACACTAAAAATAAAATTAAGAGGAACATTTTACTCTGGTAATTTGTCAATTAAATGTCCAGATTTAAAACGGGGTTGGGGAACGGAGGCAAGGACTTTTATCGGGGAGGCATGTCACTCACCCCCCCACCCCCTAGTAATGTCACTGAGCGCACGCTACATTTTTCTAACAGTGTTCTTAAGAACTGGGACCGTGTGAAAATCATTGAACTGTAGTTAATCATGTTCTCTTCTTGAAGATGGATATGGTAGCCTACAAATTGCCCCCTCGTGTAGCATGCCCCCTCCAAGCGTCAGGAATGCCTCCTTTGATTATTGCCTATGTATACATACTTCAAACAGTTTCAATGACTTTACCCCTAATAAATCCACCCTGACTTTCGATCCGATCCATGCCACAAACCATACTAGTTCAAAATTCTCAAGAAATCAAAAAGATGTAACTCAAAACTATGTAAAAAGTAATTTCCCGTAGATCATTGTATCTGTTATATATTAATTGGAGCGCTTATAAGTGTGTTTTATTTGATGTTGATGCTGATGTTGTTGTTGAATAAACGGAGTATTTTAACTCCACATCAAGAGAAAAGAGAGACAAAAAAGTAATTTACTTTCAACATTTTATTCAAACCAATTAAATAACTTTAATCACATTGTGTAACGGCAATACATCACTTAACAACAGTCATCGTTTTAACCACTCGCTTATTGTTTTATTTGGCACACAGTATTGCGAAAGGTTATGAAAAATAAATAGTTTTTACTTGTTGTAGGGTGTGGTGGGAGCTTAACGCAGTGTCACAAGCTAACGCAAAAACCCTATTTTGAGGTAACTCCGGAACCATTTCTGGGTCAGGCTGACCCGGAGTTGAATGTTAACCCGGAGTCCGCATCAGTTTTGACACAGGTTCCGAGTCCGGGTCATACTGACCAACAAATGGGCCAGGACCCGCCAGACCCGGATCTGGTTCAATTCTGACCACGAAGTTTTTCGAGGAATGCTGCATACACATGGACAAATAATTGTGGAAAAAAAAAGTCAAACAAATTCTTATCGTCAAAATGTCTTCTACGTAGTCCTTTTTATTTTGTGTACAAAAAGATTGTTTCAGAGCCTATTTCCCACAGTGAGCAAATACGCCATCACTTAAAAGTTTGATTTCTAAGATTGTGTGTGTATTTACTAAAGTACTGACAAATAGTGTAACTACTGATGATCGGGTCCGATTTTACAAAGAGCTAGATATGATAATCAGTGCTTTGCGAAATCGAGCCCTCAGAACATTCGACAAGATGAAGTAGGCCTACATTGTATTATTAAAAAAAAAAAAAAAAAAAAAAAAAATTGCCAAAATTATGGAATATAAAAACTTTAATGAAAACCTGACACAAATCAGTCTCCCCTTGATTAAAAATAATCTTACTTAAAATTAAAGTAATTTATATAATAATGTACACCATAGGCTACTTAGCTATATATAGGATAATATTACTAAATATTTTTTACAATGCAATTTAAATAACAATATTTATAGAGTAAAAAACTGGTGTGTTAATCTAAGTATTTTTTACAACACATCAATCTACATATACAATAAGTATTAAATATCCACAAGAATTAAAGAAAATGTTGAAAGACAGTGGACACCCATACAGGAGTACATAAAATAAATAGATATTAAAATAATCGGTCAGTTTCGTGGCGATAATAACAAAACAAAAATAATAACAAAACAAAACAAACCAAGAAAATGTGTATAATAATACCAATCGTAAAAATGCAACTATACTTTATGCTCAGGACGAAAACGGCCAAAAAAATGATCGTTGCTGAAATTCATCTTCATGATATAAATATTTTCAATCAACAATGAAATTGAGTTCCTACGAGATTAAGAAGATTTTAATTGTGTATCAAACAATAATGTTATCATTCACCCCTGTAAGGACATGTGTGGGAGCTCCGTTTCGTACAGCCGCTTTGTCGCAGCATGGAGGCATAACTCAATTTTCCACACATTACGTCAAAGTATTGTAAAATAAATCTTGACGCACTAGCAATCAACGGCAGAAGTGTTTCTAGTGTTTCAAAACATTCTGGTTGTGACCTAATTTCTTTAACGATAGTTTGACAAAAAATTCAGGAGTGTTCAAGTATCAAAACAACTTTTAAACGATAAGCAAACACATTACTAACAAAAGTAAATTGCATTGCCTCTAAAAACATTATCTCTGGATTTTCTGTAGGTAATCCCCGAAAATAAATCAACAAAAGATTACAATAAAACAAAGTGAATTCGACCATGCAGGGAGAACATGATTTGACTTACTTTAACAAATAACAAAGACATGCATTGAATGTAGGCCAACAGACCAGTCCCATAGACCACTAATGAATAAAGTTATTATTATTATTTTTATTTCTAAGGGGTGGCGGGGGGGGGGGGGGAACACACGAATCGTTATGAATATTACACCGACGCGTCAGCGCCGCCTGGTAGCCACGCAGGTTGTGAGTTGGAAACTTTTCAAGAATGAAGGACCAAATAAAATCATTGTTGTGTGCACCATATTTAATAATGATTTGTTGTGGACTTTAATTTTGTTATTAATTATTACTATTATTATTACTTTATTTCTTAATTTATTTATTTATTTATTATTATTTTTGTTTTGTATTTTATGTATTTAGTTTATATATATTTGTTTTAGGGGAGCTTCTTTCTACGGGCCTGTCACAGATTCAGTTATTGTTGTTGACGTTCAGTTAGAGATTTTTGTTTTCCCTTTTCCTTTACGAGGACTCCATCTATTGGAAAAACGAATGTAGTACAAAACTTATACATCCCCTCTGAAGTGTGCAAGTTTCACTCGTATTCAAAACTCGTGAAACTTATGTAAACCAGCTCTGTCCTTGCTCTATGGTACCGACAAGGTTACCAGAATTGACCATTGCCAAACACGCTACACACATGTTGGCAAGCCGGCCCGAATTGCTGCATGGCCCCAAAGGGCACTGTATGGGTGCGTTTGATAATAGCTTGCCTGGGTCCACCTGTGTGTGCTTATTCGGGCGAACCAAGAAAACAGAGCGACGGCCTCGTGAATATTTTGTAAAACATTCTATACCAGACAGATTTGACAGCCAAACAAAAGAGGTACAGTGAAAAATTGTTACACATTGTGACGTGGGGTTATTTAATTCCAACTTAAGAGTATTTTAGAAGACTAGTCTCTGAAAATGGTCCTGTATGCCGAGGTGTGTAGTGCCATTTTTTAAAAGATTAATGCTCGGACGTTTGGCAATAATAATTTAAAAATGTGTTAGCCAGGAATGTTTTTATCCGGTGTCACGTCCTCGACGTTCCGGCGTACTGAGCGTTCCAGGTGATGTACGCATGTGCGGCCGTACTGTTCGTTCCAACCGTGTTGGTGACGTGGTCTCCTTCTCGTGCTCTCAAATTTTCAGACTGGCCTCGTCGTAATACTATTTTTTAGATTGAACACGTACAGCCCTCTTTTCCCCCCTCTGTCAGGCCTTCCACATACTTCCTGCTGGTAAAGTAATGAATTATTCTTGATGTCTTCACACCTAGAGTTTGTGCGTTCATCACTACTAGTATATTATTAGTAATACAGCTCATGGGCGACGCCGTGACAGCTAGAGACTAGAGGAACACTCAGTGCGGCACAAAATTGACTACTTTCGCTTGCTGCGCGCAGGCATGACATGACGTAATGTATTATATTTAGTCATCTGGAACGTTTAGCACACCGGAATGCTCAGTGCGCGACACCGGAGGGAGACTAATTAGACGGGTCCTTGTACAACCCATGTTAATGAGAAAGAGGATATTAGTTTGGGAGTCTATAGTAGGGATAAATTCTCTTTACCGGAAACAAGCTGTGAGATTTCAAAGTATTATTAAAACTTAAAAACAAACATTGTAGAATTTATGAACTGTATGCTTGAGGGCATTTATTTAGTAGGGTGCAACCCAGACAAGAGCATTTTAAAACTTCCTCCACCATTCATAGTAAAACAAAAATGACATCTTGGGTCTACTTTCATTGTAATGTGCATATCATAACGTCTGAAACTCTTCGTGCATTAACGAACATATGGTAAATAGTTATTCTCTTGGTAAAACTGCAACGTTAAGTTATTTGACAAACTCAGGTTAATACCAAATTACAAGTCCTAAGAAAACAAAATACAACTTATGTTTAGAAAAACACTTGAGCAAAAATGCGTGTCAAACTTTCTGAAAGTATCGGTTTAAAAATCTATGAGAAATGGCTGCCATTGAGAAAGTTGTTTGTTGCGACTTCATGCATCCGGGTCACAACGTAGGACTTGAGTCTGACCCGGATGAGCCACGAGACGAACTCACTGGGGTCAGACATGGGTCAACCCGGGGAAGCTAATCGACTACCACCTATCACAGACGGGTGTCGACCCCCCCCCCCCCAAAAAAAAATGCCACAACTTAGTTACTTGTGATGATAAAGTCAGGGATATTGAGTCAATATGATTTGAATGTTAAACGAATAAAGAATTGTGCACTTGAATACTTAAACATGTGCGATTTTGTATTGTGTATTGAACACTGATAAGCATGGGACTAAAATATCGGAAGAACTTATAGCAACATTTCAAAGTAGCTCAATTGCTTCACTAATGCATTGTGGGATAAACGGTGAGTTCAAGGTGGGATCATGGATCATGTTTTTGTCAACGTAATGCTGATTTATAGGACAAACTATCAAAAGAGAAAATAATAAAAGTCACCCGGAAAATGTCAGTAAAACGCAAACAGTCATTATATTTTCACCAAGAACGTTGAATCAGTCCACGTTTAGCAAAGTGACAGCGGGTTCTCAGCACATGTCTGGACGCCTGTAGGCGATCTTCAGAGAATAAACTTGTTGACATTGGCCTACTGTTATTGATTTATAACCAACGGTGAGTTTCAGACACAATCATTTCGCAGGATGCTTGCAACCGTACAATGACCCTACCGTTTAACGTGGAAATAGAACAGCGCAAATGAGTAGGCAGGGTTATGAGCACATTTGTTCGTATGTTGAAGCCTTAAAAGTAGTTACATTTATTTTTCTTATTAAATACAAATTTGAGGAAAGTGGTCACATCAGCTGACTCACATTATTAAACTTGGATATTATGGTAGAACAAATCATGTACAATAAAATTAATATAATATAAAATACAGTCATTTCATCGAACCTAAGTTAAAACAGATAATCGACAACACAAATTGTTGACACATAAACAATTAACAACAGGAACTGTGATTTCATATTACATTTCAAAAATTACTGCCTTACTATCTGTAGAGCAATTAAAAATGTAAACCTGGCAGTATTTAATTTTGTTTAATTAATTGTTTCAATTATTTTTACCCACGCATATTCTTTACAAAAATACAGGTTATTGTATTTTATGGTTACCAGGGCTTAAAGGGTGTGTACAACATTTGTAATTGCCAAAGACCTGTATCCACACTTGATGTGACCCAACATAATTATATACATGAAGTAACAAACATGTGAAAGTTTAAGCTCAATCGATTATCGGAGTCATGAGAAATCATTGGAAAAAAAACTTATATGTGTTAACTTTTTTCATACATCGGAATTTCCAAAAAACTATGACATTTCAAGCAAAACTATTTCGAGAGATGTTTTCTACCATGACCATCTTTATACTATGCAAGTTATGTGAGCATTTACATTTTCAATCTCACCAATGTTGTACACACCCTTTAAGCACAGAAAATAGACACGCATGCCACACAAACAACTGTAAAGCAAAATGTCCTGCTTAAATGTTGTGTACAGCATTTGTAACTGCCAAATACCTATATCCACACTTGATGTGACCCAACATATACATGAAATAACAAACCTGTGAAAGTTTAAGCTCAGTTGGTCGTCGGAGTCAAGAAAAAACAGTACACAAAACATTATATAATTTATTTTGTTTTCAAACGTCAGATTTTATCAGGATAACGACTATTGTATTACTCATTTCCTACAAACTTTGGCATTTCATGCAAAACAAAGGAAGTTGTCCACCATGACCATCTTTAAACCATGTAAGTTATGTGCAAATCTGTGCACATTTATAGTTTCAATCTTACCAATCTTTGCGTAACATTGGTAGGCTACGAGTAAAAATTATAAATATTCACAGATTCACTCATAACTTGGTATAAAGATGGTCATGGTGGAAAATTCCCTTCGAATTATTTGTGATTGAAATGCTATACGTTTTGAAAAATGAATAAAACAATTGGTTTTGATCTCGCGAGTCAAAAACTCAATGTTTCCAATCAGTGAAAACATTTAGGTTTTTCAAACTGTTTTCCCCCGTGACTACAATGACCGATTGAACTGAAACTTCCACAGGATTGTTATTTGATGTATTTGTTGGGTCACATCAAGTAAAGTGTGAATACTGGTCTTTAACAATTACCAATGTTATATTTTAACTAAGAAGCTCTTTGAAATCATTGAGGAGGGAAACATCTAGGTGCACAGTCTACTGATAAGTCCAGGGTCCGAAATGACCCAGAGAGCGAACCAAAGCAGGCCAGACTAAAACAAAATTGTTCATCATGACCACCAGTTTTCGTCGCCACACTTACCAGGTATCAGTGTTAGCGTGTTTTTTAAAAAGGTATTCTACAGGATTGGTAAGGATAAAACAATAATTAATTTTAATCTGAAAGCTTACTGATTGAGAAGTTAACATACTGGACATTTTTTATATTATTAGAAATATTTCCCTCTT
>JAUELU010000029.1:12098684-12115384 GCA_032357145.1 Evasterias troschelii | reverse complement strand
CTGTTCTTGATTCTGTTAATCAAGTCAAAATTCAATTTCAATTCTTACGTGCGCGAATAATGGGGATACGTGGATACTGGAGGATACAGCACCCCAGCCCAGTTAAATACTGGGTTTTCATGGAAGTTTCACTGCAGTAGGAGGATGCAAAAATGAACCTAATAAAACAGACCTGTGGTGAAGAATTCAAATCAACAAGTTTAGAAAAACACTAATCCATAAAGCTCCGCCCCAGGGGGAATGAGAAAATTTTGACTATAGCGCCCTTACTGTCGACTGTGTGTCGTCTGCTAGTGCTGGTACTGGTAGTGGTAGTGCTGCCTAAGCTCTTCTGCTAGGCTGCGCTGATACTGAGAGTGATAGTGTGGTGTATGACCGTGCGCCAACTAAACGTACTCGCAATACCGATACCACTTTGTTCACAATTACCTCTGGTTTAAACCTTTCATGCTCTTGCAATATACTGGTTAACATAGAGAAATACGATAAAAGGAGCAGCTTAACTTACCAATTCCCGAAAGTTACATTTGAAGACCGTCAGTGCAGTCTTGTTGTATTTCAGGATTGTTACACAACAACATCATGCACTCACAGTCACACTGCTTGCGAACCACCGGCAGCCTTCCTTCCTTGTAAATTCATACACCAGCAGTTTGTATTCTGGGTTCGAGAAAATTTAGGTCCGGGGTTGTGCACACTATAATCTTTCGGATCGTACGCGTTATATTATGGATCAGAGGAGGGAAATCATGGAGGAGGTGGCAACTACATTTTGAATAAGGGGGGTGATCTGAAGTGCAGGAATATCCGGGGCAGTGTGTGCTTTGAAAAGGGGAATTGAAAATGTACTCGAAAGGGGAAACTAAAATAGGATTACCAAACAAATAAAAATAACATATAACAAGAAATCGTCTGACGAAATAACATTCCTCCTTAAGTTTACCTCCTTAAGTTTACCCCAAAAAACCAAATCACTCTTTGGGCGATTGTAATATCTGAGTGATAAGCAGGTCGGCGGTAGGATTCGAACCAACCACCCATGCATGCGGAATTCTACAGCAATGCAATATCAACGGTGGAAAACATTCGCGCTGAAGGTTTATAATGGTCTTTACAATATTAAAGGCACTGGATACGTTTGGTAATTACTCAAAATATATATTAGCATAAAAACTTACTTGACAACGAGCAACGAGAGCTGTTGATAGTACTACTGTATAAAACATTTTGAGAAACGACTCCCTCTGAAGTAATGTAGTTTTTGAGAAAGAGGTAATTTCTCACTAAAATATTTGAATCTGAAAAAGACTTCAGGCCTGAAGCCTTTTTCAGGCATCTGAAGGAACACAAATTTGTGCAAAAATGGTGTTTTTTCTTTCATTATTTTCTTGCAACTTCGATGACCAATTGAGAAAAATTTTTCACAGGTTTGTTACTTTGTGCATGTTGGGTTACACCTAGTGAGAATAATTTGACAATTTACCAAACGTGTCCAGTGCCTTTAAGCTTCTATAGTATACGTATATAAATAATGATGTAGCCATACACATAACTATCGGCCTTTGCTTTCTCCAGTCATCCTGGTGGTAGGCCTGCCTATATATGCAACTATAATTGATATCACTGTTATATGTTAACAATTTATTTACATAATCATACTGCTGGTTTAATTTGGTGTTCTAGTAATGGATATAAGTCATCATAGTACTATATATTGATGATTTCAGTGAGAAGGCTCAGGATGTATGAAGACACAGTAGGCATGCTAAACGTGTTACAATGATTTACATTGTAACAACACCGAACATTTTGTTAATGAAGAAAATATAATTGATTGCTTTTTTATGACATCACAGAATGACACTCATCAAATATGTAACTCTTTTAAAAATCGTTTTAAAAAGTTGGCCCATTAATAAACGTAATTCTTCTTGGCTGTCTGATGGTATAATTATTCAACAAGGCGGGAAAATTATCTTTAGACAAACAAAAATCTGAGAAATCTTATACTTCATCCATTCATAGCCTACCATGTGTAACAAATAAACTAAATAATGTAATTAAAGTAAGCAAAATAAACATATTTTGTACACAATTTTACCAGGAAAAGAGTAGTAGGCTTATCACGGGCAATTGGAATGCCGTAAAATCAGGGTCGGAGGAAAATCAGTAAAAATGACAGTTGACATCTTGACAAACAAATTTGCTGATGTATATAATGGGTATTTTGTTATCATTGGTAGCCAAGCCCACCGGACTTAGGTTGGCTCAGGTAGGCTCGTTGGCGCAGTGTAGGCCTATATACAAAACATGGATTTAAATTTGTTTTGCATATTTTGGAGCTCCTAAAAATGAGTTTCTGATCAAGAGTGGTCTCCAAAGTAATTGTTTGACGGAAAAAACACTCAACTTAAATATATATATATTTGTGATTTTCTTTTTCTTTTCTTCAAATTAATAGGGCCCATACTCGTTTTTCATTTAACGCCCTTTTGAAAATTATGTATCCCCTATTAATGACTGCCACATTTGAACCCCCTTTTCAGGATCGAGAGTTAAACTCAGTCTTTTCCTAAATGTTGTTACGGAAGAAGAAATTAAAGAAATTCTAAAATTACAAAATCCTAGTGGTAAAGCCCCTGGCTTCGATAGTTATGAAACGGGCAAAATATTATGCCCAAGCTAAGCCATGTTTGGTGTATACAGCCTTAACAATGTGTTGGGCACAGATATTGAGTGACGATTATCAAATTTCTAGGTGTGACAACGATGAAAATCTTACTTCGGAAGATCGAGCAACGTTAGTAACGTCTCCAGCAAGCTATCAATGTAGGCCTAATGGATCGCTTAAAGGCACTGAACACTATTGGTATAAATCACTCAAAATAGTTGTTAGCATAAAAACTTAATTGGTAACGAGCAATGGAGAGCTGTTGATAGTATAAAACATTGTGAGAAACGACTCCCTCTGAAGTAACGTAGTTTTTGAGAAAAGGGTAATTTCTCACTCAAATAATAAAAGACTTCAGCGAAGCCTTTTATTGTTAGCAACTGAAAGCACACAACTTGTGCAACAAGTGTGTTTTTTCTTTCATTATTTTCTTGCAACTTCGATGACAAAATCAGCCCAAATTTTCATAGGTTTGTTATTTTATGCATATTTAAGATACACCAAGTGAGAACTCTTTGACAACTACCAAAGGTGTCCAGCCGTCGATTTCACCAAACTCTTCATAACTTAGGACTATAGTCCTAGGCAATGCTAAGAGATAGGACTAGTCTTAAGTTAGGATGAGTTACTCGTCCTAACTCGAGATAGGATTAATCCTAGCGTTTCGAATCGGCTGCATTTAAAGATCTTCATCCCTAGTGAGATTTAGTTTTACGGTTATTCATCATAATTGTTTTGTTCTCCCCCCCGTAATTAGTTGATCAGTTCTATTCTAACCTATAAGGCAGTTTATCAGTAGATTGTGACAGACTTCTGTTGTGTCAAAAGCGAGCTATTTGCAGCGCTGGTCGCCGTGATCACTGTTGACTTACTCGCAAGTCTAAACGCTGTTAAGATTTTAAGACATTCAAAAATGAATAAATTAGGCCTAATGTACAAGTATGAGCAATGTAACACCTGGATGTTTTATTGCATGTTTTAAGTTAACTTCAAATACACTTCTTGGGGTGCGTTTTGAGGTAAAAGCCTATGTATTAATATCAATTAACTTCACTTCTTGGTAAGCATCAGAAATTATTTCTTAACACAAATTTGTGAAAATATGCAAAAACTGAAATCATGAATTGACAATTCACATTCAACACAGTTAGTCCTAATTCTTGTTTTTACATGACTATATCAGACAACAGTTATTATTTGTGTGCGTGATACAGGCCCCATTGAATATGGGGTGGAGGAAGGAAGACCAGATCTCTCGTGGGGGAAAAACGAGCATTCACAAAAAATTCTACTAAGTGCACAAATTTAGGACATGTAAAGATATTATAACATTTATTTCTCAGAACAATAGCACAGCACAGTAAGTTATAATACAATCACACAAACACTATATCAAACAATAGAGTTATGTTAAAAAGTATAAAACTTTGAGTAAATATAAAATTTATAAATATAACATTTATTTCTCAGAGCAATAGCACAGCACAGTAAGTTATAATACAATCACACAAACACTATATCAAACAGTAGAGTTATGTTAAAAAGTATAAAACTTTGAGTAAATATAACATTTATAAATATAACATTTATTTCTCAGAACAATAGCATAGCACAGTAAGTTATAATACATTCACACAAACACTGCTTCGAACAATAGAGTTATGTTAAAAAGTATAAAACTTTGAGTAAAATAACTTTAAAACTTACAGATCCTTTTATGTTTGAAATTTCTACAAAATACCGCCAAAGTTTTTTCTTCAGGTTAGGCTAACCATTTATACTCCCAACTATTACAAAGTCTTGAGTATATCTAAAACTGTTAACAATTTTCTTTAAATCCATTGACGGGTTCTCTATTCAGATAAAAATAGCTAGCTCGAAATTTAAGTCAGATAAAAATATATTTAATTTAATTTTGTCATTGAGCGGAAAATTAGTTGTTTTTAGGCAGGTAAGCAGTATGCCTTTTTTCAGAAGATGATTATATTTGCTTCAAAACACTGCTAAGTGTTCTGAGGGAAATCTAAGCTTTTTGCAACAATCGAAAAGGCAACTATGACTGTTATGTACATCACCCGAAGTTGGCTTAGAAATAACAGTCTGTAGTAACATTTTAAAATACCTTTTAAAACATGATTTACACAAAAGAGGAACAATTGGCAAATATACTGAAAGACAATAATTCAAAATATGGAAGGTTTTACAATGGTAAATAGGCCCAAATGTTAATAAATACCATATTAATACTCATAATTAATTTTATTTTGTAAAAATTGTGACAATATATATATATAATGCTGCTAATCAAACCCTGATAACAAGTTTACTAAACTTTCAATTAAACTTTTTGGCATTACAAAATTGTGAAACATCCCCAGAGAAATGATGGAGTGTTTGTCAACTGACTAATTCCATATTTTTTATTTTTGTTTCTTAGAGTTTGCCCCTTTTTGAAACCATCACTTGGGCTTGGCCTCTGGCTATAACTATGTCAGTTTTTTTTAAAAGAATATGTACTTTTGGTATAGGGCTTCAAACAGGCTAACAAAGACTAAGCTGAAGCCCAAGCTGAAGCCCTGGTTTCGAAAAGGCCCTGAGACAATGTAAGTAAAAAATAATATTTAATTTACCCCTTTAGGAAGGCTCAACCTGTCTATATCAACGTTTTTCATTTTCATCATACATTATCTTGCCGTTAAGAAAAAATGAAATGTACTTGGTTCATATTTCATGCAATTTAAAGTGAAAATGTCTATTCCTCTAATGTTTTTGCACAGTCATTGCATGTAGGACCTGAGACATTATTTGCAAATTGGTTTACATTTTCTTTCAATGCCGTATTCAAAAACAAAAAAGGAATTAAAACAAATAATAATAGGATATATTGAAGAAAATGGTTGTATGCCAACATGGAAAATGTTTAATCATCCATTTCTGAAATACATTGAACTCAAAACACATCATGTACCATAACTTTCTTCAAAATAATATGCTGAAAAACAGTAAGTTATATTATTGTTTGTGTTTTCCCCTCACCAATGTATGATAACCAATGTACACTTGATGGGTACACTTGGTTGGAGTAGTGGTTACCGAAATCTACTCTGTAATGCAGGCCGGTGGGTTCCTATATCCCGAAAGCAGTGGCTAAGTGCTTAATATCGCACATCACTGTAAGGGTAAAACCCAATGCAAATTTAACATCTTTTAAATTGTTGCAGCACCAACTGCTTAAATATATGATTCAATCTGCCTCTAGCTACCGGGCAATCTCTATGGTCAAGTTGTATGACATCTGCTCTACAATGGCAAAGGTCATGGGTTTTTATAATATCATATTACTATTACTTATAAAATTCATTCTAACTACAAATGTAGCTTCCATTTACTTAACTAAGAGAAGTTTGCGGTAACACCATGTTAAAATCTCTTTCGAGTACTGTTGATTCTAAAAAGAACTGGTGGTTAACGACTCAAGGTTTCAATCAGTATGCTCTGACAGTTTTCTTCAGAAAACAATAAACATAAAATTAGTACTGTTTGTGTTATTGCCACAGTTGTGTGCTTGGTGTGGTCCTGTCCTTTAATGTGTCAAGGCAGTTCTATAAGAGACTACAACTGCTAAAGGTGTAACAACATAGAAGAGTTTGTGGGGCTCCCTCCTTGATCACCAGATCTGACCAAGGAGGCAAAGAGGCTGTTCTATTGATCCAAAGGCATGACACAGTGTCTTGAGTGGTTTTCATAATTACCCATCTTGACAAAGGAGGCAAAAAATGCTGTTCTCTCCGACAAGAAGAAAATGCAAAATGTCTCATAGTGCATTTTAACAAACCAGCTTTGAACAAGGAAGCAAAACAAAGTTACCTTCTTGGTCCAGAAGACATGGCAGGTCTTGACAACCTCAACTACCAGCTTTGACCAGGGAGGCAAAGATGCTGTCCTCTTGAGCTAGAAGGTTCTGTGGGGTGTCGTACTCCGCTATCCGACCCTCATTCAGTACCAGGATGTGGTCAGAGTCCAGGATAGTCTGCATACGATGCTGTTAAGATCAAATCAAATCAGTCATAGTTAGATTTTGAGAATGATATCTCTGTTTTAAAAGTAAATAAAAGTTCAGGAATTTAAAGACAGATGAATGAGGGGGTAAGGTGATAGCCAGATGTGTTAGTCAAAAGAAAAAACATGGCTTTTTCTTTTTCATAAAAACCCCAAAGGCAGTCATATTCTGAAATGTTTGATTAAAAATATTGTGTTTATATTCAGTGTGATGTAACACCAAATTACTTTTTTTGTGTAGATTTGTTCTTGAGAACTTTTCTTGCTATTTATTCTACTACCACAGAGTATATATTGGAATTCAGAAGACTGCTTCGTTCTGAAAAGAACTGTTCAGCTTATAAGTACTACCTTGGTGGGAGGCAGGAAATCGGCCAGGACTACTACTTGCTCTTAGTGGTTCAGACTTCTCATTATTAACTTCACTGCTGTGAAGTGAGTTCTAATTGGTCTCAAAGTTCTAACTGGTCTCAATGTTTTGACTAGCCTGCTATAGTCAAAGCCGAAGTGTTGAGACCACCTCGGGGCATTTGGGCAAAACAGTGGGGACATTTTTGGCAAAGCAAAAACAAAAAGCAACTGACAGAGAAATCAAAGTAAAGACGAAGACCTTTTACTCAGTATTAGAAACTGGTACTTGTGTTTTTATCTGTGTAAAATTTTGGGCAAATCAACCCCTCTTCCCCTTAACTAAAGAGTCCCCACATTCCATGTCCATTTGTGATGAGGATGTCTTACCGCAATAGTAAGGACTGTCCTTTCTTTGAAGGCATTGGCTACAACGTCTTGAAGAATACCATCCTGAAAAAAATAAAATTAGAAACAATTGTTGATAATATAAACAAAATTCTTAAAGGATTCTTAGAAATGTGATACAAGAAATTATCAGACTCTCCCTAATTTCTCTTTCAAATTCCCTGAGTTGACCAACCTACCGTTTCCAAGTCGATGGATGCAGTGGCCTCGTCCATGACAAGGATGCGAGACTTCTTCAAGAAGGCACGAGCCAAGCAGAAGAGCTGCCTCTGACCAACGCTGAAATTCTCCCCTCCTTCAGTCACCATCGCATCTGTCACAGAAATGCAATTATAGTGTAAGGGTCATTTAAACACTCAGCTATCTAAAGATAGAAAGTTCAAAGGGCATATCTCCCGACTGTTATTAGTAGTAAGACGTCTTTTTCTTACCCAGTTTGAGATCCAGCTCCGACACCACGCCTTTCAGCTGAGCGATCTCAAGAGCTTCCCATAGCGTATCGCTATTATGCTCACCCCTAGCATCCAAATTAAACCTTGAAGAAGGCAAAAAGGGGAAATGTTAGATGATCAGTTAACTTTTTAGTTGTTAAAAACGATATTTGGGGGTATAATTAGTATTTTATTGCGTCTTTAATTTGCAATGATTTGTCTTTAAGTCAGTATTGTACTTTTATGCTTTTAAAGGCACTGTACACCTTTGGTATTTACTCAAACTATATATTAGCATAAAAACTTACTTGGTAATGAGCAACGGAGAGCTGTTGATAGTATAAAACATTGCGATAACCGACTCCCTCTGAAGTAACATAGTTTTTGAGAAAGAGGTAGTTTCTCACTAAAATAATTAAAGACTTCTGGCAAGAAGCCTTTTATTCCTATCTGAAAGCACACTAATTTGTACAACAAGGGTGTTTTTTCTTTCATCGTTTTCTTGCAACTTCAATGACCAATTGAGCCCAAATTTTCACAGGCTTGTTATTTTATGCATATGTTGGGATAAACCAAGTGAGAATACTGTTCTTTGACAATTACCAAATGTGTTCAGTGCCTTTAAGTGCACACTGGGAAAACGAATTTTACTTGTTACTTGTAAACTGTGATGAAATAAAATTGAATTGAATTGAATTGATAGAAGTTGTGCAAGCCAGTGCTTGAAACAGAACAAGGTTACATTCTCTTTCCTGTCTTGTAAACAAAATTAAAAAATTAATTCATAGGGCATTCATATTGGAGCCCCGCTGTGGCCAACTTGATGATGATAATGACCTCACGTCCTCCAAAGTCTCCCGTTGCACCAAGGATCAGGTCAGGGTTAAAGGGATCAGTCTATGGTTGGAGTTAGACTTACCTGATGGTGCCAGTAAAGAGGACAGGGTCCTGGGGGATGATCGTAAAGCGACGTCTGACTTCTGCCAGGGGAAGATCGGCAATGTTCACGCCATCCACTGTTATCTTTCCTATTCAATTGAATTAAATTTGTAAATTATTAGTGGTTCTGGTTTATTAAAACAATGCATTTGTACACTGGGACTAAATGGCTACCTTACCAGTTACAAATAATTAATTGAACATAATATTTCTTTTATAAAAAATGGTTGGCAGAATTGCACATGTACCTAAAACACAACAAGATAAACATTACCGGTACATTGCATTCATATTAAAAAAAGAAAACTGTTTTTGGTAAAAAATATGGTATCAGACTATTTTTGTATGTGTTCGTTTTGTACCTTGTTTAAATTGAGAAAGATTGCTACTATTTCTTAATTGATTGGAATGAATCACTAACGGAACACGCTGGAATCTTTTAATTTAGATGTAAAGTTTACGCAAAGATCTTTGGTGATCATACATGCACAATGATGTATAAAATACACCCTTTTACAAAAGTCTTAAAAATACAGTACAAAGGGCATGATAAATAAGACCATTACCCTATATTCTTTTCTTTTTTTACAAGGCACTCTTTGTTTGATTAAGAGTCAATTTTTCTACTCAGAGAAAATTAAGATGATTTTAATGGCACATTTGGAGGAATCCTTAAAATGTTATTTTATTTCGTTTTCCCACAACAACAATATAACTATAGAAAAGAATCACATACACTTTCCAAAAGTCACCTCTGCCTGACGCTGTATAAACAGTAAAACGTAAATTCCTTTTCCCAGATTTTTACCTTTGATTGTCTGGATGATCCTGAAGAGAGTCAGAGTCAGGGAGGATTTACCGCTGCCAGTCCGACCACAAATACCGATCTGTAATTACAGAAATGACATTAATTAATTATGTTGACTTGTATAATCCACTCGAGCATCAGCGCAAGGGAGGATGCACTTTGTAAAGTTTCTTGGACTTGACATCTCATCTCAAATGCCAGTTGGGAGAGGTATATCTCAGGCATTACAAAGAGTGCTTCCTTGCAAGTAGGTTGTCTTCATCGAGCTTGGAAGTTCTAATACCTCCTAATAATACTCTCTACTCGTAAAGCCATAAGACAACTATACGGCCCCTCATGGAAACATTTGGTTCGAAACCTCTGCCTGTGATGGTTTGGGAACAAAGATACAACTTCTTTCCCACCGTGGGTCTGTAGCCAGCCTTCGTCTTTTCCACAGATATTTTTATGGTGTATGTGCCGCCAATGTGTCTGACTTAGTTTCTCCTATCAGAGGGTATTCGAGCAATGAGAACAGGCTTTTTGCTTTTTCTTATCCATACACTTTTGCTTTGCTGAGATGTAGAAAAAAAAAGCCAGTCCAACAGCTTTATTCCTCGTACAGCATCTCTTTGGAACTCCTTGCCTGTTGCAATATATTTTATTATGGTTATATTTTGGAAAAGCCGCCAGTTACAGGAATGGCAATAAAAGTATAAAGTTAAAAAGAATTACATTAATTAACATTAAATTTACACAATACTGTAAAAAATAGCAAGTTTCCCTCCTTCCTACAATCTAGACTGCTCTGAGATAATTATAAATTCCTACATTCAGCTTCTTTGGGGGGAACTTGAAGAAACAAGAAAAAACAAAGAAACAAGTACCTTTTCTCCGGGTTTAAACCGAATATCAATATCATGGAGGACTGGATCCAGGTCCGAGGCATAGCGTGCTGAGACGCCGCTGTACACGATCTCACCCTTTTCTGGCCAATCAGGACTTGGTTCCAAGGTACCTGTTTCGATTAACAGACGTAAAATCAAATGATAATGAGAATCACATGACAAGAATGCTTTTTTATGCTCAACTTTGCTTTGTTTTTGTTCAAGAGCTACACTATAAAACAAACTTTATCAGTATTATTTTGAACATTCTCTTTCGTTTGAAACAATGTGTTTGATGATGTGCCGTGGCCACAAGCGGTTAAGAGCACCGGACTCAAGCTCTGATGCTTCTGATCTGCAGAGTGTGGGTTTGAGTCTCTGTTGTGACACTTGTGTCCTTAAGAAAGACACTTAATCATTATTGCTTTGTCTGTCGGATGGGACATAAAGCTGTAGGTCTTGTGTGTTGTGTAATGTGCGTAAAGAACCCAGTACACTTATCGCTAATAAGAGAAGGGGTTTGCTGCAGTGTGTCTGGCAGTAGCTGCTGAATTTGCTGTACCTTGTTAAACCCTTACAAGGTGCTACATAAGTTGGTCTCATAATTTAAAAAAAAAAAAAAAAAATCTTAGAATGTTTCTTTCTGCAAGCGCCTTGAGCTGGTAGATACGTGGGCTAAATAAATTATGTTGTTATCTTGATGCTTTTGAGAACCAAACAGTTCCAAAATATAATTTGTTGTTCTTGCAAATTCTTATAAAAATTGATACATTTATTTTAGACAAAATTAACACAGCTCTGTGCTGCCTGTTTGACTTTCGATAAATATGAAATGTCCACCAATAAACCACAAGGAAAACTGACTGGATTTTCTAAATTTTAGGTTAAACAAAGGAAAATTGACTAGAGCGGGTTTAAACCTGCAACCTCCAGACTAACGTGCCAGCGCTCTACCAACTGAGCCTATTAGCCCTCATGTTGGCGGTATGCCTTTTTTGTCATTTTTTTTTCGGGAGCGCCAGTCAGAAGCTATTCAACCTGAAACTGCTGTATAGCCCGGGATCACAACCAGGTATATGATGCAACCGGGGAGCAGCAGAACAGGAATCACCTTAAGGGGATGCAACTATTTATTTCAAATATCAAGAAATAAACTATACAGGAAACTGACTAGGTATATAAATTCAATCTTAAATTGTATGAAATGAAATGAAATTAGTACTAATGTTGAAAATTATAGGCCAGTAGGATAGGTGAATAAAGAACTACAAACCTACCATCATAATTTTCTGATTCTATGGAAGTATAATGTTTAGCTCTCTCCACAGCATTCATATTTCCCTCCAGATGAGCAGACAATTGGACCATGTAGCCCAACTCTGATGAAAACTATAAATAAATGGTGCAAAACAAAATCATGAAGTGCACAAGGACAAACTGAGTTACAGTCAATCTACTTTGAGTTAGGCTTTGTGGGAGTATATTTTTTATCATGTCCCGAATACTATCTTGAATTTACCCTTTCACCAATATGTGATAGGCACGGTTATATACTCATTCAATGCATTCCCAAGTCTTGTGGAAAAGAAAAAAACACAGGCATACCACTCGGGTGGGATTTGAACCATGAACTTTGTCAATCTAGAGCAGATATCTTACCACTTGACCAATGAGAGTGCCAAATACATGACAAGAGGGCGGTTCAAATCCTGTACATTACTGATTAGATGTACTCAATGCATCATGGATGAAGAATATCACTTCTGTTATACCCTTACTCTGCAGTGAACCCTGTCAAAGATACTACTCAGCTGGGATTCGAACTATGGTGGCTCAGTCTGAATATTCAAATGAGGCCTTCTATATCATGTAGTTGTTGTGTATAAACAAAGTAACTTTTGCTTATTCAGGCTGGCTTCAGCCATGTCCAAATCAAGGGTCTTTGGTTACAGCAATGGCCATTGCCTTTGCCGACAACATTGAAGATTGGAACTTTTGGGCATCCCTGCCATAGCCACTACAAAAAACATTAATACTGACATGAATTCCCTTCACTTCCCTCTTCTCGACTCATGTTCCTCCCTTTTCACCTTCCTACCACTACCAGCACCCAATCCCCTACTCCCCAGTTTATTTTCTTGGACTCTTTAACCAACTGTACAGGTTTCTTTTTTTCATTTATAGTTTCATCAACTGCTCACTTCTTATTGCATGAATTCTTGTAATTGGGTAATTAGAATAAATGATTTTATCATAGTTTTAATTTTTAATTTTTTTGCATTAGGCCTCAGGCCCTGCTTTTTCTTGTCTCCACAATTGCAGTTTGTCTGTCTATAGCCTGTCTTCTACAAACCTTGACTTACTGTGACAGCCTCGTACTCTCTTTTTTTTAAAGTCTAAATAGATTAACCCTTTTCCTTCATCTTCTGTGCATAGCATTTCACTTATATGCTTTATTTCGAGAAGAGAAGTATAAAATAAATGTTGACTTGAACTGAATTGGAGGAAAAAAGTGTCTAATTGTGAAGCTAGTCCCCCCTGAGTTTAACTTTTCGAAAGTTACTCCCATCAATTCCTTTTTTGATGTTGTCAGCTTCCCCATTGGTTTGTCAATTATTTGAACTTGAAGACTTACACTGAGGGCATAGGATATGGCCAGACCAACCAGACTGGGAGCCAGGGTACCAGTGGTCAAAGCGGTGATCATGGTAGACATTCCAGCGAGTAACACAATGGTGGAACTAACCAGTTCCTAAAAGAACAAAATAATACAATTGGGTGAATATTCAGACAGCCGACTTGCCCTTAACTATTGCAGTGACTAGCCAGCAGGACCAATGAGCTTTTAATTTCACTGGTCCAGTCAGCTTTTGCACTGGTCCATAATTCATATTAAATAGGGATGCTTTTCAACACTGAACTATCCAGCAGGACCACTTGAAGAGAATATTGACTGGTCCTCGGGTGTTTTAACTGGCATTTGGCCAGCAGACCACTGTTAAGGGAGAGTGCCAATTCATAAAATTCAACAATTTGTAAATGTAGTTTTGTCGCATATGTTTTTTTACAAGTGAGAATTTTACTTCTAATATGAAAATGTGTTTCCATATTTGACAATTTTTGCATTTTGTTTTAGCTGTTTACACGTAGAACACTTCTTTCCAAGCTTAACTTTAGCAGTGCACCGAATTAAATGTATATGCCATGCATGTTAAGCTGCAAAATGCTATACTTTTTGCAGATAAAAAAAGTGCTTGGAAATTTTTTCACATTTTGACAAAAATGTACAAGTGGATTTCAGGCCATCAGATGTTTGAAACTCAGTTGATGCCACCAATTCTCACTTGCACTCTGCATCTCTGTTATTTTCCCAAAATATTTAAAAAAAAATGCACAATTGAGGAGCTACATCAATGAACTGAAAATATAAATATTTTCAAACTTTTTAAAGATTTTACCTGGCAATCACAGAATTTCCAAGATGTTCAATAAACAGTGTTGGATTTGACCTTTCTATCTTTCAAAATGTCCAGTTGTTGCTGACATTCATTGACATCATGTTTCAAGTTTTGATCTCAAAAAGTATCAAATAAAATGAACTTTTACACTCCTGTAGCGTGAAATTAGAGACTTGTATTTTTTACCATTTTTATAAGGACTCTATCTAATGGAATCTCAAAATTAAATTTGACCTTTGATCCCTCTTTAAAGGCAGTGGACACTATTGTTAATTACTCAAAATAATTTTTGCATAAAAACTTACTTGGTAACGAGCTATGACGAGCTGTTGATAAAACATTGTGAGAAACGACTCCCTCTGAAGTTATGTAGTTTTTGAGAAAATGGTAATTTCTCACTCAAAAAATAAAAGACTTCAGCGAAGCCTTTTATTACTAGCATCTAAAAGCACACAAAATATTTGTGCAACAAGGGTGTTTTTTCTTTCATTATTTTCTTGCAACTTCGATGATCAATTCAGCCCAAATTTTCACAGGTTTGTTATTTTATGCATATGTTGGGATACACAAAGTGAGCATACTGGTCTTTGACAATTACCAAAGGTTTCCAGTTCCTTTAAGTGCAAGATACTGTTTTTCAAAAACAAAAACAAATCATGCAAGGTTCCAAGAAGGTTCCACAAAGTTAAGTTATATTTAAACATTTGATCACGTACATGTTTTTATTTTTAGGTTGTTTTCTTGTCCGTTATTTTTTTATAAATTATTAGACATTTATTATCTACTCCGTTTGTTTTACAACCAGATGTAGGGCAGCAGAAGGATCACAGTAATTGCTTTGCTTTTGTTGCCCACAAGCTCATCTCAAAGTATTGTTGTATTGTTTTGAATTGTTGTGATGGAGGAATAAATACTAATTACAACAATAACAATAATAAAAATGTGACACTTGTACAAAGGTTTTAACTTTCTCATGATCATTCTGAGGCCATTCAATTCTTTTTAAGTCACTAACCAATCTCACTTCCAGCCATCTGTAGCATGTATCAAAATAAACACGCGTCAGATTATTGCGATCGATCTTCTCAATAATGCCGTCTTGGAAATGGTTTTGTTGCCTGTGTAGAAAATAAACAGAAAACAAAATCAATGACAATTTATCAAATAATCATCAATTAAATAAACCCTGTCATATCTTTAAAACAAAAATGCCAAGGAAGTGAATGAAGACATGGAGACAATTTTCTATTGATTGATGCCGACAACTTACGCCACCTCATTATGCCAATTCATGGCTCTGCTTGCCGTAAGCCAAGAATCATAACTGAGCTGATGATCAGCAGAAAAATATATATATTCCCAGGTCAGCAAGAAATATTTACTTGGGTGTGTGTTTGTGTTCTTCACATTTCTGGCTTTCTAGTTTTGTGAAATTGCATGAATCCTGTCTTGAAATCCAATATTAACTTACTTATAAGCTCTGATAGTTGACAACCCTCCCAGCGATTCCGAGAAATGAGCGTAGACTGGAGACTTACTGATGCTGTCCAAACGTTGAATATCCCTGCATAATACACAAAAAGAAAACATGCATATTACATAAACTAACTTCTTTACATTAATGTTAGGCTAAGTGTTGTTTGGAAATTTTCAAGAAGAATGGAAACAAACGTGAGTTTTGAATGAATTGAATTTCATCTGTTAAGGGTCGGCTGAATCTCAGTGCTCAGTACAGTAATAATTGAACCGATAGAGTAATCTTATATTTCCAGTTACAGAATTTAACTGTAAACCATGATGCTCACTTATGGCTCTGATGATTTTAAGAATTAGGACCGACCAAAAAACTGTGAAACTCTGGAAATGCCTTTCAAATAACTTCTATCACATTTAGTGCCTTTGATTGTTAAAAACAAAGGACAGTTTTCTTTTCTGAGTCTGCAGCAGAATGGAGAAAAGCTAAAATGGTTTTTGCCAAGCTAAAAATGCCTTCAAAGATTTGACATTGCAAAGTGATACATACAATAAATTCACTCTTTTTACCTGAATGTCGGGATGAAGACTTTCAAGAGTAGGATGTACAGAAGAACCATCGGAATCAACGCGATGATGAAATACCAGGTCACCATAGCATTCACCAACACCCCAAACAAACAGTTTATCGAGCAATGTAAAAAGCCATTCATGTGTCCAGCAACACTCTGTTGAGTATAAAGATACCAATTAATAAACCATAGGGAAATAGACTATGTAAATTTTATATAATTCTGGGTTGAACAAAGATAAATTTACCAGAGTAGGATTTGACCCTGCGCCCTCCAGATTAATGTGCTGGCATTCTAACAACTGAGCCATCTAGCCATGATGTTGGCGGTCTTTTTATTTTTACTTAATTATACAATAACAAAATGGAACTTCATAATGGTCAGATTTTCTATGTCACCCATGGGTAAAAACCTTTTTTAGAGTTTCCAATGAAATCAAATCATTGCGTTGTACAAAACATGTAATTTTTTGTTTTTTTAAAAGAGCATTTGGCTAAAATTCAAACAGTGACAATAATGTTTTGGTTTTTACCAGAGCAACTGTAATCTTTCAGAGTCCTGCATTAAAAAAATCCACAGGCTTATAGTCCATTAAAGGGAGTTTATACTTTTGGTAAATTTCAAAGACCAGTATCCTCACTTGGTGTATCCCAACATATACATGAAA
>JAUELU010000029.1:12005996-12017166 GCA_032357145.1 Evasterias troschelii | reverse complement strand
TTGGTGAATAAAATCCCTTTCGGGAAAAGCGTTATGCTCCAGGAAAGGGATTTAAATTAAACGTATATCTATTCAGTTCTTACATGTAAATCTTATTGATTGATACATTTAATTTTATTCAGCAGCTAGTGTTGCAATATTTGATATTTATGTCAAACTTTGTCAAAACCTCTTAGTCAATCACACCAAGGTTTGCCTTCCTTAAATCCAGAAATTAGCATTGGGTACCACAATAAATGAAATTTGATTTCAGCCTCACACCAATGTGTGATAAACACTATATTTACTATAAAAATATTGTTTTTTTAAGCCACAGTCATACTACATGTATCAGGTGGGCTAGTGCTCTGCTAGGGCCGGTTGAAATAAGTGCTTTGCATGGTGCAGAATTTGTTGATAAGCAGTGCTGAAAATGGGCCTCCCAGTGATTGAAATTGTGTTCTGGGAACTTAACAAATTTAATGTAAGCATACATTAATTTAATGTAAGCATACATTAAATTGAAGTGTATTCATAAATAAGTCCAAATGCGTATATAACATAAGCTATATTCCAAACGTGTGTATGCAGTGATCCAAAAACACCAGGGCAAGCCCCCTTTGCTTTTATGATAAATGTCCAGAGAAAATGACAGTAAAAATTAAGTAAATAAAGGATGAATGTGTTTTTGTTTCTAACATATTGGAAGAATTGTTGCTGCCAAGTTTTAAAGATTGAGCACAAAAATTGTTTGTGCGACAAAATTGATTTAAAAATGTGATTGAATAATCACCATTAGGTTTCTGGTTGGAATGGTGACATGGTGGTCGAGTTGGCGTAGTGGTGTCTTTCATTGCCTTCCACCTCTAGGACCCAACTTCAAATCATGCAATCATAGGGCACTACGTGGATTGGGTTTTCAGTTTTTGCCTGACTGTGTTGATTTCCCCTGGAATATTCCTGTGGGGTTTTCCTCCCACATCTAAAACTGAAACTTCCTTCCTTCTCTCTCTCCATGGGATTCTTGGCTAGTATAGTGATTAAACGCTTTTCCGAGAGTCCTTGACTTCACAACCAGAGTATTGAGATGAAATGAAAAGTGAATGGTTGTATGGGGGGGGGGGAATGAGAATTTTTAAAGGTTTTCATAGATAGTTCTTGGATTGAGATTGACTTTGTCGGTTAAACTTTTTCAGTTAATGGATTAGAAAAGTAATACGCAGTGACTGAAATTTTGAATGAGCACAGCAAACAAAATTTACATGTGTGTGATTTGGAATGCAACCATTTATTTATATGCTGTTGTGTTAAATGTAGATCATTTGCACACATGAAACACATTTACTTCAAAGTTACTGCAAAATAACTTACTTGACTGAAAGCACATATTATTTCCGAGTATCCATTGTTTCGCCAGATGTTGTTTCATTTGTGTGAGTTTTAATACAATATTTGTCTGACAGCTAAAAAGTCGCCTCCTTTTTATTTTTCGTTTTTCTCAAAGTCACGGGTTGAATGTAAAAAGGTCGTTGCAACTATATTTTATTTTAAAACCTAACTGCAAATCCATATTTTTTCGAAAAACTACAGCAATTACAAATGATGTATTTCCCCTTTTAAGCAAATCCATTAGACCTTAAATAACGGATGCCATAATGATTTGTGGTTAAAACTGCGGCTAGTTGTGGTTGTATGGTGTTTTGGACAGTGGACTCTAGTTCTGTAGTGTACAGAATGTGGGTTCGAACCCTGGCCTGTTCAGTCGCGACACTATGTCTTAAAGGTGCTGTATACGTTTATGTTAATTGGAGCCTACTTATTGTTTTAATCCTATTGGTATATACAATAAAAATAACCTGTAAAAATTGCACTTCAAAAGGTGGTCGCGTTTTTGAGATATCACCGAAAAACCGGAGCGAATATTTCCACGCAGGAAGAATATTCCTACAGGAGTACACCATCTGAGAAGCGTTACGACCGTAACGCTTCTCAGATTCAAATTTTCGGGGATAAAAAGTAATATATTTTTCCATAACCGAAGAAGTGAACAGTTTCTCAGAAATAATTATACTATCCTAAGCTGCTGTACTTCTTACCAAGTAACTTTTTATTGCCATTCATTTTTAGAGTCATTACTAAACGTATACAGACCCTTTAATTGCTTCTCTCCATACAGGAGTGCAAATTGGTCATGGTTAAGCTTAGGATTAATCTACGATGAACTGGCATCCTGTCCCGAGGGGATGGGATAGAAACGTTTCTCGTTCGTTCAATGTCAATGAAACGGCAAAAACACCGGTCTGTGGAGCCATATTGGCTAGAGGGACAGACTTTACTCTTTTTTGTAGAAAAAATAATGATTATACCCAGCCTCGGTTTGCTGTCATAAATAGATGACAGTGTGTGCAAAACAAGATAAATGCCTCGTTGTAATTGCAGGTTTATTTTTAACGCAGAAGGTCGGGCTCCTTTCATTCTCAACTAGGAGCATAAACCCACCTTCTATTTTAAATTCGCTGACAAAATGTTTTGAGGTGGAATTTCCATGAGATAATAAATTTAGACTGACGGTGGTTTGTGGTCGGTTAACATTTTACATTCTGTTTTATATTACTATTTCTCACTCTCGGGTAATATGTATGTCTGCCCCAAGTAACTTCTACAAGGAGAAATCACTGATCAATGATTACAAAGGTTTGTCATATAGCTACGCAATAAAGGCAGGGTATACTTTTGGTAATTGTCAAATAAGCACAAAATAACGAACATGATGTGGAAACTTGGGCTCAAATTAGTCATCAAAGATGCAAGAAATAGTGAAACAAAAAACACCCTTGTTGCATATTGTGTGCGCGCTTTCAGATGACTGAAAAGGGCATTTTCAGATTCAAATTGTTGTTTTGGGGTCAAAGTCGTTTCCAACGGATGTTTTAAAGTATCAACATTATCTCTCAAGTATTCTTATAGTCATTCATTTTTGTAGTAATTACCAAAGGTATAACCTCCCTTTAAGGACCCTAAACCAGCCGGTACTTAACAGTCATCCGTTGCTCGGTGTACTTTGAATGAATTTGTCACAGATACTTGATGAGAAGGGCCCGTTTTTGAGTCCAGCCATTGACGGGTAGTTTTAGAAAATAATTATCGCTCCTGCCTTTCCACACAAATTTAAATTAAGTAGAACTCGCAGTGTCAACACTAAACCCACTACTGGAGCATGTGATTATCTCTGACCTACAAAGCTACATGTATTTTTAATTTTGTTTGTACGTTATTGGAATAGATTGATTCCTGTATGTCGCCGTTGTCGCTAAGAAACAAAAAGCTTATTATTTTTCTGAAGGTCTATATTTACGCGGCTTTATCTTGCGTAGTCACGCAATGTATGCGTGTGTCCTTCTCACGGCTGTATAAGCCGGACGTCAACATACCTTCTTAGAGACAAAGGTATGTTTGAAAGACTACCTGATGAGGGGTTTGATCTTAGCCGATGACTGAGGAGTTCTTGCAATAGCACACAATATAGACTCCTGGATTATTTAAAGGGAAATGTTTATTGTTTGTTTTGTTAAAATTAATTAGCATCCTCCTGTTAACAAAACATGATCAAACCGGCCTGTGAATATTTAATCAAATTGAGGTGAAAACTCAGTTTTAGTGGAAACAACTGTTAATGTTTTGTGTTTTTGCGTTGTGTTGTTGTGGTTTTTTATGTGCCGTTTGTTATAAGGCTTTATATTGTTGCAATGTGTGTATAAATAGGCACGGTGGATTTTGAGTTTCAAAATGTTAATTTCTGGTATTTGTTCAGACGGAAATTATTTCTCGACGGATTGGACTTCACTGAGTTGCCTTGACTATGTAAAGGGAAAGTACAGACTTATTAATTTTAGGAAACAATTAATTAATTTCCAGCCTGAAGTTTGCAATAGACATCATTAATCATTTAATCAGAGTATGCATTGCACAGAAAACAACGAGAAACGAATTATTTGAAAGAGATTTTTGTTCGGCTTATTTCAATTGACCAATCGAAATAAGCAACTATAGCTTAAGGGTCCTCAAAGGCTACTTATTTCATCGGCTTAAGCCAATTTTCAGACGGACATAATCTCTCTAAGATTGGTAAAGCTAAACTTGATTTAAATTTGAACACAATGTATTTTTCGGCACCAAAATCTGATCTATGCGTTTGGAAATTTTAGAATGCGTCCGTTTGTCTTAGGCTAATAATACTTTCCAACAATCTTTCCCAAATTATGCAATTTAAGACTGACAGTGACAGTTCTTGCCTTGGGTGCTTCCTCAGCAAAGCATCTAACTATATAGGACCTCTCAAGTTGGTTTCAACGTGTAATCAGTCAGCGTGATCTAGAGCTTGGGGTAAATATCAGTATGTGCGTTCACTCAAAGCGAGGCGTTATGAGTCGGTGCTATCTCACAGTGCGTGTATAGTCTCCTGAAGATAATCTTCGTAAGAATAGTTATTTTATGGGTTAATACACCATGGGTCTTTTCCTTCCTCCTTTGGGTGCACACCGTTATGTCTGAGGTGGACAAAATGTCACACAAGGTCGGACAAAAAAGTTTGTCGGACATAAAGGTTTGTCAAACAGACTGGGTCAGACGTAATTGTTTGTCGGACATGGACACAATGGTACGAATGGTTTGTCGGACAAACTGGATGGGACATAATGGTTTGTCGAACAATGGATTGGACACAATGGTACGTCGGACATACTGGTTTGTCGGACAAACTGGGTTGGACGCAATGGTATGTCCGACAAACTGGTCGGAAATAATGGATTGTCGGACAAGCCGGTTCGGACATAACGATTTGTTGAATACAACGAATATGACAAAATGGTTTGTCGGATATTATAGATCAGAGTCGGAGATAACGGTCCATGTCGTACATTAGTGGTCCTTAACATACGTATTGACCCAATTAACCTGTGTCACCAAACGATATGTATTGGTTTTAATGTGCAGTACGCATATTCGGCGACGTGCGCAAATAAAGACGCACGATAATCTTTCAAAATGGCAGACCATACGCAGACAGTAACTGCGTGTGACGTCATTGCAAGGGGTCCTACATACCAGGGATACGAACACAATATATTCCATCCGATATCGTAATAACACGAACGAGACACCATTGGTTTTATTACCGAAAATATATATGATAATAAAAGTTTCGTTAAATATTATTTCATTTCAGATCATGAAATTATCAGGGAAATAGAACATCCACATTTTATAGCCTTTTGTACACATTCAACCGTCAATTTGAATATTTAGTGACAACAAAAAATGTTGAGCTGCAGAGCTTGACCTGTTTTTTATATATTATTTTTTTTCAGTTCCTTATCAAAATTTGAAAGAATCGAACTTTAACTCTTAAAATGTACCAGACATCAGCATCACCTTTTTCTATATCAAATCAATATTACGTGATGACACTCAGAAAATTAATAATGGTACAAGAATCAATCTCACAACCTACATTGCATAACATAGTAACTGATGTTTACCATTACCACGGTAACCAAGTCCTCGAACGGAAGTCTCCACTTCATCGTTTCAAATTTCTGTCAACAAGGTGAAGACCGCTTGGCTGAAATATTGGAAAGCATCGAGGCACGCTATATTAATTTCAATTCGTAAAATGAAACTTTCTAAGACGTCAAGATAAACTGCGACTGGCACAAATTCACACTTTGGAATTCTTCTACCATGTTTAAACAAGAACCACCCACTACATAAACGGTTGATTGCTTTCTACCGTACGCTGCGTGGTAATTACGGCGCGTAAACAAGTAACGGTGTGTATAGTTTGAAGGGCTGAGTGGTGCGGCGTTCACCATGACGGCATACATCGCTGGTGAGTGTAAAATAACTGCATGACGTGGTACAGTAGTGTGCAATCAATGTTTAGAAAGAGTATTTAAATACTGTGATGATCCATGCAGCAATGACCAGTGGATGATCTGCTTAAAAATCGCAGTATGTAGGGATATGGAATATTGACATCTGAGCACGGTTTATTAATTGATATCCTTAAGGTAAGGTATTGCTTTCTTGTGATTTGAAATGTGTTTAGTTTTTGTGTGTAGGACAGAACAGCTGTCTGTTCGGCTCGTAAGCTGTGCTGGTCAATGGTGTCCTAAGGGAACCATGCAGGTTGTCAATGACACCGATGCTACGCTTGTAATAAGACCCAACGGGACTAGAAATATGATGACACGAAAATGTGTGATTTGTTTGTTGATTACCTTGTTTGTTTCATAAATATGGTGATGGATAACTTGGATGTTTAGATCTACTTTATGTGTAAAATTCACACCGAAGATTATGAGATGAACTTCTCTTTTATGTGCTTACTTGAGGTCGTAAAACGCATTTAAAACATTTAACAAGCCCCTGAAAAGGGGGCGTGCCTTTTACAATTTACAATTTCTAAATACGGCTCCTTTTTTATTCAAAACATATTCAATGGATAAAATGTATTAAAACTACTCACCTGTTCCTTTTTACTTTGTAACCCCAAATTAAGTATAAGGAACGTCCACCGTGCTGATAATTGTTTTGTTCACTCGTAAAAATAAATTTCATCGAAATAAGTTCGTCATTGAAAACTAAAGATCAGGAAATATTACAAAAAATTGAAATATGAATAATGTTTTAAGAATTATTAAAGATAATTTAAGAAATACTTATGTATTGTTGTAAGACTCTAACAAAACTTGCAGTTGCATCACATTATTTTTCTTGACAAAATCTGGTTGACAGCAATTGGCTCCCAAATAGCTGCATATTTCGTCTTCAAAGAAATTTGATTTCAGTAAAATAACAAAATAGAAAACCGGAGCCTACCCGACACTTGTGTTCTTGAGCAAGACACTTAACTATAATTGCTTCTCTTCACCCAGAGGTAAATGGGTACCTGTGATGGCAGAGATGGTTCATGTGACTGAGAATAGATTGTCTTGCTACGTACTTGGCTACACAGGTTGTATACTCCCAAGGGAGCTGAGATGGTTTAATAAAGAAAGAAAGAAATTGCCTAATAACCGGAGTAATTAATGCTCATGTATCTTGAGCGTCATAGTTTGAGGACATAATTTGAGGCGCGATATAAAATTGCCCATTAATAGGAACTATTATTATTATTCTCGATTTAAGTGTTGGCAGCACTTTATTTTTTGAGGTTGATTACAAATCTGGCATTCACTAGAGTGTTTGACATCCTTACCACGTTATATGCAAACTTGGTTTTAGTAAACAATGGTTAGACTAACTGAAAATATGAAAGTAACACAAATCCAGTTAATCAGCTTCAACCCACATGGAGATTATCTCATAGGTAGCAGTGGCTTATAATTATTTATGCAAATAAATGCAGAGAGATTCGAGGGTTGAAGTGTATACCGTCCTTTTTAAATTTAATATAAAGTAGCCTAATAAACGACAAGGGAAACTGAAAGGGTAAATTTTAAATAAGAAAACAGTGACTTGAACCCTCATACTACGGATTAACAACTGAGCCATCTATGACCCCCCCCCCACCCCCGAACAAAATAAATAAAATAATAGCATAAACAAATAAATGACAAAAAAATGTTTAAATTGAGGTAATAAAATGAGGTAATACGTGTACCAGGAAACAATTTGACTGTCTGAACTAGATTAATCTCCACAGACTATTGTTTAACAAGGGGAAAACAACGCTACCGGTTGTTAATTATATCGACACTAATTACCGCAATGAGCGTCTGAATAGAACTCATTAGTAGATAGGGGATTAGCCCCGTGTTCGTGAGACACCTCTTTGTATTCGCCGCTATATGTAAACAGGAAATAAAAATCCAGAGGTTGGATTTAATCAGTGAACTGTTTGGTAAAATTTACTGGACAAGTTGTACGGTCGGCGTGGATGAAAAAACATCAACACAATTGTGGTCTTATTATTACTGCATCAACCATCCACCATCTGGAGTTAGGTATCTGACTTGTTTGGTGATGATAAATTTGGGTTCAGTGGATTTGAATATTTTGCGACATGTTCAATTGGTCTTTGCATTTTTTTCCCACCAAAGAATGTTTCTCCTCTAAATTAATTGATTTCTACACTTGTTTATGCAAATTAAAAGCATAGAACATTGGTCTATTCATAATCTTAACTTGTGAAAATAATTTTAATTTGAAACCTTATCAAGTATAATACTATCGTCTCGAAGGATGGATTTAGTATTTTAAAACATCCAATTGCCAATGTTATGCTGGGTTTTTTTGTCGGTCGTCATGACACCGGGGAAAAACACCTGCTTGTACCCACGGTATTGATTCACGCGTATAATGCAAACATTGAACGGGTGTTGGAGAGTCGAATTGCTGCGCAACACTACAATGCCGTACCATGGAAAATATTTATTGAGCACTGTACAGTTTTTTTATTTATTGTCTCATCAGCTTAAAGAAAATGTGCAGGATAAGTAAGTTTCGGGAGAAATATTTGATTAGTTTTAATTTAAAAACAAACTGTTATAAAGTTCAAACTAGAAATGTGTCTATCTGAAAGCACACTAAGATCATATCATCACAGTACCAATCCTTCAGATACATTTTGCCATATGAAAGCTTAATGGTAATAAAGTTCATGTATACCAGTGCCATTACTCTAAAAACTACCGCGTCAGAAATGACCCGGATTACGGGTCGCAGGGTTGGACTGTAATGTCCGACAATGATCATCCCACATGGACCGTTATGTCCCACATGGACCGTTATGTCCCACATGGACCGTTAATGTCCTGCATGGACCGTTATGTCCCGCATGCATGGACCGTTGTCCCGCATGGACCGTTATGTCCCGCATGGACCGTTATGTCCCACATGGGCCACTAATGTCACACGTGGACCATTAATGTCCCACTGACATGGGCCACTAATGTCACACGTGGACCATGATGTTCGATATTGTTCGAGATGGACGTAATGGTTTTTGATGTAAAACAGGTCGAACATTATAGTTTGTCGAGCATAATGGTTTGTCGGACATGTTGTTACATCGGACTCACACCTGACCTCAGAATGAAATTTCCGCATCACGGTTGTATGGTTATTTCAAAGGGTATGAACAAACCTATTTCTCCAAAACAATGACATTTTAATTTTCATGCTTCAAGGTTACAATTTCATTCTATTCCAACGCCAGCAGTACCACCACAAGGAATGTGTTTACAACAAGCTTTCTAATAAGAACACATTAATCAATCTACTATTAATTTAGGATCCACAATGCAAATTATGTCAATATTCACCTTGAAAATATACAATAAATATTTGCATTGTTTAGCTGCTTTTACTTGACATTACGACAATAAACGAGGGAGAAACAATTAGTGTACACGTCAGACGTTGTGTAGACCTGCAAAGCTGTTATGTCACATGTGTAACAGCAGCGTGGGAAAGAAAGAACTAGCCCGGCGTTCACTGCAGCACACTTTATAATGGATGCTTTTGAAATTCTTAGCACAAAGCGTAGGTGAAAGTACGTTACACAAATCACGGAGAAATGTCCCTCTTAATCAAGGTTAACGCACAATTCCTTTTAACAAATTATAGGCCTATGTCCACCCAAAACCATGATGTTACATGATTTCAATTTAAGTGCAGTAACAGACTTATTAACATATGGACTTAAAGGTGTAGCCCACCATGGGGAAAATTAATATTATTCAAAGTGAATTTGAGCATTCGGATGTTGAAATGTATTAATGATAGTCGATCCACCTCGTGTTTTCCTCCATTAATAACAACACCACCTTATGCTGATCAGAGACTTGATTTTGTTTGTTATAAATATGCAGTATACATGTATATATAAATATATCATTCGAAAACCGGGTTAAGTGTTTTGATGTCACTCCTTAAAACAATACCTGACCTGCGAATTATTAACTGTGTAATTTTACCCCCCAAAACGCCCTTTTGGTCATTCAGAGGCATTTCTGATGACGGAAACTGATAACCCTGAGAAGACTTCGAGTTTTAAAAGAGGTTCTAAGCGTATTAGTCTGAAGATATTGTACATCATAAGTAAGAAGAAGAAGACACACCGTTGATTTCGGAAGAGTACGGTCTCTAGCATCATAACCGTTTCCAAACTAACAGCGTAAAAGTGTTAAAATGTAAAGTGTTGTGTCTTTTCGTGGAAGTTTTAATTCTTATGTCCTACCTGAATGGGCGGGAAATTTGAACATTATTTTCTGAAATATGACTGCTTCAAACCGGGTTTTTTTTTCAGAATTGTCAAATATTTGGTCTCAAGTTAATATCAAGTAAGCTTTTGGCTTTGAAATTGTGAGTTCAGGAGTATCTCTTCAAGATAATGAACTAAATGATAAAAAGCCATTAAATTTTGAGGGGGAAAAACAGGGCAAAGGCTCCAGAGCACACTTTACCGTGTACAGCTTCAGAAATTATATTTGAATACTTGATTAATCATATCTCGTTGTCGTATGATTCAGACTTTGATAAGCAAGTAAAGTTTCATCAATGTTGACGGAGGGTGATCTGAAAAACATTAACAACTTAAGTTACATGACCCCATTTTCGCAGAAATGTATTTTTTTTTTTCATGACGTTTTCTGTCCGAACGAAGTAAATTTTGACAAGTGATGTTGTTTCAAAATAACACACGTACAAACACTGCCGCATATGCCACGGACAATGCACAAAATACATGTAACATGCAAAAAGAACTCTACATATTGGACGTGATTTAATGTCGGGGACCTGACAATAATTTATCAGTTTTTAATTAATGGCACTGTCACTAGCGAATTTACTTGTGCAATAACTTAAATGAAAACTTAAACAATTCTTGAATCTATAGCAAAAATAGCAATTTAAAATCACCAAAAGAAGGACATTGTTTAAAAATTACAATAATTTTCGGTTCAAAACTGCAAACAAATTGAACCAATAGTAGCTTTAGAATGTAAAATAAATAATGTTTAAAAATGTTGTACCTGTTTTGTTGCAGCCTGTCTTAAATCAACTAAGATCAAACCTTCTTATTTAAATTAAGGATACAGTTTCCGTGTTGCCTTTAAAGGGTCTCTATACTTCTGGTAAAACACAAAACAGAAAAGCTCACAGATTTACATTAAACTTACATGGT
>JAUELU010000029.1:11903116-11915718 GCA_032357145.1 Evasterias troschelii | reverse complement strand
TCTACCTTCCTGAAAGAGTGTGGACTCAGCCCAGACGCTGTAGCACAACTGATCATGCAGGTGTGTCACCATCAATCCTTTAGATCTGAATAGTGTTCCACCAGAAGAAGCAAATTTATCGTGATGTTAATAGAACAGGGATATTCCATATGAACCAATCATTTTTTCTCGTTGAAACACAGATAGCTTATCATCGAGTAAATGGCTTCACGCCACAAACCTTTGAGTATTGCAGTACAGCCCTCTACAAACATGGTCGTTTGGAATCAATCTGTTCTGCAACGTCGGAGACAAAGAGGTGTGTTGAAGCATTCAACGGAGGCACCTCAGTCAGTCTAGCAGAGAAAGTCAGTCTACTTAATACATGCTTTGATAAACATAGCCAGCTTTCAGCACAGGCAAGGGCTGGTATGTGTTAACAACCCCATTCTTGTTTGCTCCTAATTGTTTTATCGAAGGTAGCTCTAGTTCTGTTTTCAAGACACACAATAGGCCTACTTATCTTATTGGTCCTCATTCTAATGATGCTGCAGTTAGATGCAAAAGGCTGTATCATTTAGCAAGTGATTGCCACCATGAAAGGTACGTCTTGGTGGAGTATAAATTGTTCAAGACGTGGGGTTATAGACTGTTTTTAAAATCAGTATCAAACAGTGATTAATTTGCTGAATACAGTTATTAATTCATTGATTTTTAAAATTAAATTTTGAGAGTATATAATGAACAATATATATAAACTTCTGTACCTCTCTTTCGGACAGGTCAAGGTTGGGATTGCCATCTCTTTGCGTTGCGAGCATTATCAATGAAGTCGGGAAAGTCCTTCCCTAGATTGTTCCAAGGTTCTGCCTATGTAAACGTAAAGACCAACGCGCTGTACACAACCACAGCAGGCATAACTGCATTTAATGGTGCAGCATTTGCTCCTTCGTCACCTCGTGGACTATCGATTGCATATGACATTGGGAAAGACGGCGTGCAATGGTGCGGTACAAGCTACAAGACATCCCCAAGTCTGTCAGACTTTATGGAATGTCTCCAACAAGCATCTGACGAGGTTTTTGAAATATTTAATAAGCAAAGACATTAAATGATGTTTTGAAAGCCTCCCATACTGCTCATCATGGATGTTGTGATGGAGTTTCGTGGAAATAGAATGACAATAAGAGTCCTGTAATTTTTTTATTCTTTTTTTAAAATTTCTTTTTATTCAATTTTTGTGTTTTCATTTACTTAATTGTGGGGCTAATTTGACTAGACTGGTTTGTTTGGGATATTTTGATCCTGTTTTGTGTAAATTCTTGTTTTTATGGTCACTTTGTTACATTTAAAAGCTGTCTGTTTCAAGCAATGGCAAGTTTTCTGAAATTACTGGTTGTCTTTAGCAAAATAGTCACATCTATCTAATTTCATGACATTTTCCATGAAATATTCAATGTCAAGAGACAAATTCTTAGGTAGTGTTTTAGAGAAATGACATAGTTGTCAACAAGTGAAAGGAAGATTTATGTTTAAATTATGTATTTAGAAATTTAAATTTTAAACTTGTTGATGAACTAGCTAGGATAAGTTTATCATAATGCGTTTATGAGTAGTTAAAAACTTATTAATGCTTCTTCGTAGATTAAAGAAGGACCATTCATCAGAACACGCCCTGCTTGGTCCAACCTTTGTCAGGACAACTTGCTCACTAGTCAAAGACATTAGATTTTAGAATGTCCTCACAATATGTAGACTATTAGTATTATATCGTTAAAAAAAAAAGGGGGGGGCAGGTTGGCGTTGATTTACCCCGTTGAGTAGTGAACTATTTGAGCCATGTTCTGCTAAACTGGTACACGACAAACGTTCTTTACCCATCCAAGTTACAACACTTTTTAACTATTGTAATTTACAAACAGGATAAGATAGGCTAGTTTACAACTTATACTTGTAAACACTTTTTAAATGTAAGATGATGACATCACGAGATAATTGAGATGAAGACATTCTAAAGCAAGATGTTGTCTTCCTGATAAACTATACTAAGTTCAGGTGTCGACATATGGAAGTATTGTAACCGAGCCGACAGGAGACAATAAAACATTTTGGATTATTGTTTTTAGTCTGGTTAACAACATTTATTAGAACTCAAAAAGAATATTCATTCAAGTTTCTACTTTAGTCTCCAGTTTTCAATTCCAATTCAATTGTAAATAAATTCGTTTGTTTTAAGGTGACTTAAGGGTATCAAACAAGGCTACCAGAAAGGAGGCTGAGAAATGATAGAGTTCCATGGGAATAGGTCCAGTAGCAACAGCTACTGTTGCGACAATGTTAGGCCCAAGTTTGGACCACGAGATATTCATCACGTGGATGGCAAGTGTGTATCGCCAGCAATCATATAATGGAAGGAAATTAATGTGGCTGAACTAAGGAAACGAAGGAAAACCAAGAATTAACAGCGCTCTTATACAGTGAGACCCTTCTCCCCGGTGGCAAGCGCAGGAATGACTTCTTTGCAACTCTCTGTAACGCTTGCATGAGTAATGGAATGTTATTTGTTAAGTCTCTCCAATTCACAAATAAATGCCCGGGGCGGGGCACTGGACATCCGATTGGTATTGTCTCTATTATTTAAGTAAGTAATCAAATGAATTTGCAAAATGTAAAGTCGGTTGGTTACAGTATCATGTCGTCTTCCCGATGTATTTTATCGTATAGGTCAGGATCGATGTCAACAACCTAAATGTAGCATGTCAACTTCCCGTTCATCTTGGGACGATAACATCCTAACAATGTCGAGACTCCTAGATAAATAGTTCTTTGAAGAAAACTTCCTACATTTAGGATGTCGTCATCCCCCAAAATAAAATATACCTTGGAGACAAAATTCTCACTGTTGTGTCGTCATCCCGAGATAAATCATCTCAGGATGTCGTCATCTTACGTTTGTGATGTCCTCATTGTGCATTAATTTATCTCAGGATCTCAAGAAGTTCGATCTCAGGATTACAAGAAGTTTGATGGCACTTCCGGAGCTCCGTAAGTGTCTAGCCTCTGAGGTTTTATGTACTGTATACACATTGCATCAGACAATAAACCATTGAAATCGGTCATGTGTCAACTTATAAAAGTTTACTTTCAAGACACATTATTTGTCAATGTACTTTCAATACACACTTTGTCAATGATATCGTAAAGCTATCAAATGTACAGAGTTAATGTAAATCCCTGCTTAAAGGGTGTGTACAGCATTGGTAATTGCCAAAGACCTGTATGTGAAGCTATCAAATCGTCACCGACGCCACGAACTGACACACAAGTTGATATCACTAAAAAGTAACAATCGGTGAAAACGGCGCTTAATGTTGAAGTTAGGCATTGTAAACTCCCGCCTTCTTTGAAAATTTCAGGGTATTTTAAACTTAGTTTTCTTACGGAGACTTGTTGCTCTGAACTTCATATATGGTAGACTCTATAATGCGATTCAGACCCCGAACCTGACTCTGAATGGCAGTGTACTATAGACATGACCCTAATTCTACGCAGACCATAAATTTGACTCCATGAGCTCAGCCTGATTTTGACCCCTGATTACCATCATTATATTCCTAAATACACTTCACATACATGTCTCAAACCAGGTCTTTTCTCAGGCTTGTGGTTTATTTGAAAGTCCTCCTTGGACCGGAATGAAAGTTCACAGTGGGGTAATTTTTTTAATCAAATAATTAAGTCAATGAACAAAACGACACAAAGCATAATGACATGTGGTTCCGGAGATACTATTTTTTATTTTATTTTACAGTTTCCTTTTTGAACCAGAAGCAAAGGTCAGAGTGAGTTCACGTTTCTAAATGAAAGTTTTCATATGCTGTAGGCTAAGTAAAAGACTGCACAAAGATTATAACTTTGTGACATGCGGCAGAAGATATGATTTTTTAAATAAACTTTGAAATAATGTATTTTGACACGTGATGACGTCACGATGACGACCACGTATTTTTCATATTAAGTGTTTTTTAATAAGCTACAATATGGAATAAGAATATTCCCAATGCATTACATTCGAACGAAAACCCTAATAATTCAAATATTTTATCTTTTGGTGTAGATCCAACACATGTTATAAGAGAGTGCTGTAAAAGGTGGTGACGTCCTACTTCCATACATTTTAGCATAATAAACTCATAGCAATGTTTAAAACGTTGCAAATACAATATGATACATCGCGCCACACTGTCTTTTAACGATTTAAAAAAAAACATATGCCTAATTATTGCAAAACGTTTTGACCGTCTTTATTTTTGTTGCTTTAGTTTATTCAAAATGCTGCGCAGTCCGACACATTGCATTTATTGCGCAATACAGCAAGCTATCCAATGTATCAGATTGTTTACTCGTTAAAGTGTGTTTGTAACATTGGTTAGAGTAAAAATATAAATGTTCACAGATTCACACATAACTTACATGGTATAAAGATGGTCAAGATGGGAAACTCCCTTTGAAATATTTTTGCTTTAAATGCTATAGTTTTCGAGAAATTAGTAAAACAATTAGTTTTGATCTCACGAGTCGAAAACTTGATGTTTGAAAACACAAGTATACACTTTGAGATATGGTTGTCTCAAGAGTGGCTAATTAAATGTTCACGTCATTACAACCATGCTAAACGAATTAATCAAGTTAAACAAACTATCTTTTACTCCACGACCTAATTAACTTTAATATGATAACCTTACGTATGCAGATAAATTTGACTTTAGGGGTTAACAGAATGTGTGTACAAATCCTATGGGATTTTGACAGAAATAAAGAAACAAAAATTAATAATAGGAAAGAAAAACAAATTAATACAAATCTTTACGAAAACAATTGCTTTTCCGTCTTCTATGTCGGAACAGATAACACATAATTTGTTGCATGCTGTGATGGGGTCCCGTATGATTTGTAGACCCAAGGAGGCAATAGGCACCCAAACCGAGGCAGAGGGTCCAACCTCCCCCTCTCAAAGATGTACCAAACCCACGGAGTCCTTCACATGGCGTGCAACAATTGTTTTAATTTACTGTACCATGGTAATAGATTGGAGACTATTTGGAGGCTGTCTGTTGTCATCTACCAACATATCAGATCAAAAAGAAGCAGACGGACAGTGGCGAGCAATTTGAAAACAACAAATGGTGGTCGTTGTCGGAAATCTTGCTCCACTGTTTCATTATATACACTGACTATATATTAAACAAGGCGGTTCGAAACGATTAACAATGGGCGCGATATAATGCACCCAGTGGGGGTACTTACTCCCCTTAGTTTTGATCATGCATCTTTGTAGCCAATCACGTGATTGGTTCTAGACCAAAGAAATTCACAATCTACTACCTTTGTATAAAAAAAATGAATTTCAAGTGGAGGATGGAAGACAGGAGACAGATTCGTTTACTCCTCGTGATCATCAAACAGTTGTGACACACACTTATCTTAATGTGTGTCTGAAAGACAGGAGGTTATAATTATACTGATGAAAATATGGCTTTCCTTGTGGTTTAGTATTTGAGACGCGATAAATCTATTCTCATAAATTTGTTTTATACACAACTCACAATACCCTAACATAGTAAAAATGCTAACTCTCTAGTTGTGTAGCTTTTTTAAATATTCGTTTGCTTCTTCGTCTCACCCTCGAATGAACTACCTGTACATGCTGGGACAACATTCATGATGAGGAGTTTAATAGTTCTGTACCGCAATATGAAAGACTTTCAAACATCATTTGATGACTTTAATCAAGACTTCACGAATCTCGTCAGATGCTTGTTGGAGACATTCCCCAAAGTCTGACAGACTTGGGGATGTCTTGTAGCTTGTACCGCACCACTGCACGCCATCTTCCGCCATGGTGTATGCGATCCCTAGTCCATTAGGTGACACAGGAGCAAATGCTGCACCATTACTAGCAGTAGATGTCCCCATAGTGCTTGTTGACAGCGTGATGGTGTTTATGTTTCCATAAGCAGAGTCCAGGAACAATCTAGGGATGGACTTTCCCGACTTCATTGCTAAGACTCGCAACGCAAAGAGATGACGATCCCAACCTTGACCTGTCATAATATAATGAACAGAAGATTTCAAGATGAAAGAGTTAACCAACATTTTGTATTACAAATATAAACTTTTGTATATGTTTCATTTTTTATTTATTTCATTTAAAAAAAAAAACAGTCTTGAATAATTGGACTCCACACCTTCACGACGTCAATAACTTGATAAATGAAACGCCCCTTTTGCATCTAACTTCAGCATCATCAGAATAAGGCACACAAAGTATTCGGGTCTTAGCTCCTTCTTGAAAATAGAACTAGAGCTATCATTGAGAACATACGAAACTAACAAAGATGAAGTTGTTAAAACGTACCAGCGGTTGCCTGTGCTGAAAGCTGTCTATGTTTATCAGAGCATGCGTTTAGTAAACTGACTTTCTCTGCTAGACTGACTGAGGTGCTTCCATTGAATGCCTCAGCACACCTCTTGGTCTCTGATGTGGCAGATCGGATTGTTTCTGTCCGGCCATGTTTGTAGAAGGCTGTACTGCAGGACTCATAGGTTGCTGCGGTGTGGCCAGTTACTCGAGAATAAGCTATCTGGTGCCAATGAGGAAACGGTTTGGATTTATAATTTGGTACAATCCTGTTCAACTGACATCATTATATAGCACACTATGGTATAAAGTACTTGTCCAAGGAAAGTTTCAGATGAAAACACTATGAGCCCTTCCCAAGAGAAATACTGCCTGTTCATGAATGTTTCCAATGAAAACACCAAGTATATAAGCATAAAGAAAGGACCACGTATATTGTATAAGGGCCCTAACTACGGAAAATACTGCTTCTTCCTTAAAAAGAGTAATGTCTTCCTGTAAAGGACAGTCAGCCAAGAAAGAAGACTTTCAAGTCCCTCCCCGTCTGGTAAAGACAATGAAACTTCCTGTGAATTGCTGTTTCCAACAATAAGGACAGCAAGTGTCCTTCCTAGTAGTAAGAGAGCAGACTGTGTCTAGTAAGATCAAAATTTAATTTGCAGGATAAACGTATTTTGTGCATAGTCCGTGGTATATGCAAAATGATGTTTGTTTTTCGCTTTGAGACAGCTTCATCTGTCAAAAGTTGTTCAGATAAAAATTACATGAAACAATTTGGGTCATGCAACTTTAAGCTCGGAGGTTTCCGATCAATCAAAGTGTGGATTCGAGTCCTCTTGACATTTGGGTTCAATACACTTTAGTAAGATACCTGTTGTGTAATGCACGTAAAGGAACCCGTTGTTTCTGGTGTTACATTGGCAGCTGATAGCGCTGCATTACCTTGAAACTCTGCGCTGAACAAATGAATTTATAATTTAAAAACATTTAGCATCTTTCTTACACATAAATAATAAGTACTTTGAGAGGCTCGTATAGATAAAGATAGAACTAATTACAATTACAACTATTATCACTCCCCATTTGGTACTTGTTAATTTGAGATACTCCTTTATCAGCACAACATTTGTTTTGCATCCTTTAAAGGATTTATGGTGACGTTTACCTGCATGACCAGTTGTGCTACAGCGTCTGGGCTGAGTCTACACTCTTTCAGGAAGGTCGATCCATATTTCTTGTAGTCCATAAACTGTACATTCAGCTGATTGGTTCTATTTATGTGATCAGCCTTGGCCTTCTCGATGCCTCGGCGAATAACGGTATCAAAGTTGAATTCAAGCTGGGGAGAAAACAAAGTGACATAGTAGTTATTTGTGACTTTCTGGTAAGTTTAGTTAAATCCAGAAGCTCACTTGCAATGAGAATTGAACAGGTAATGGTATTTTAATTTATTGCAAGACAAAAACAATTAGTGAAGAATTGGAGATATACATTGAGCTATGGTTATGTAACCATTTTCATTATTTTTGCTAAGTCCTCATTCGAATGAACTGTTTTGAGCTTAGTTTTATATCCTTGAAAACTAGACAAATTGAACAAAAATTACTCTTCTCAAACTATTGTTGTGGAATCCCATAAAGTGTTTTAATAGTTTCCGAAGTGCAGGCACTTTAGGAATGCTTGTGATAAAGGAATCACACAATTTTCAATTTGGTGGATCTGGGAGAAGACATGGAAGAAATTCACCCGGAACTGTGACTATTATGCAATAAGAAAAACTCAACTCTCTGCAAATCACTTTGTATTTGTAAGTTCACAAGGATCACATGTTCAAAGAATAAAAGGACAGCAGGGATCACCTTCCTGACACTCTGTGAGTAGTCTGCATTGCTGATGGTGCCACCTGGTGATACAGCAGGTCGGTCGGTAGAGTCTTGAAAGGCCTCAGTTACCATTCTCTTCACGGTTATTCCATCTCCCCAAGAATGCTCCATGTTCAAAAGTAAGCGTCCAGCTTTTGTCACGATGAGCTGAATCGTTTTATCAAACCATCTAACAATTCACAGAAAACAATTAGTCAGTTTAATTAAACATCAACCATAGACTTTTGCCATAGTGATTCTATCCTAATTTCTTGGAATAAATTAAATAAATCTCTGCAACCTATCTGGGCAGTTTTGGGCTGAATTGGTGTAGGAAAGTCACTCACCTATTACCTGCATTTCCATACAGTCCCCTCCTGACTGTGCCTTCAATGTTATCGTTGTTAGGGTCATCGTCCAGACACAGGCAGAACAGAGCTGAATCTATCAGCGTCATATTGTCTTGGTTACCTATATAGACCAATAACAACTGTTACTTTTATGAAGTTAGTACGCTGGGCCTACCCCAAAACCTGAAGTAGTCCTACCTTTAGATAATTCTACAATGTTTTGCCGAAGATGTGTCCATGTGTCACGGTCCTGTGTGGTCAAGAAGCCAACAGGGTGCTCCTGTGGTGGAGAGGTCGCAGAATGCTCAAGGATAAACTGAAGATGAGCTTGGATGCTCTGCCCAGATACAATACTCCCTGAAATGAACAAATGTAAAAAGGCTGATGAGAACAGAATCGTCTTAAAGAGATTACCATTGACCCAATTCACCTGAAATCATCCCCACAATAATCCAATGAGCCATTTTGGTGTAATGTGTAGGCCTAATGCCTATTTTAGGGACGCGGTATTTACACGTCCTCCATCATTTTTACAACCATTTGAACTCCCAAAGTGGCGGGCGTGGCATACCACAACAGCCCCAAGTAGCATCAACTGAAGCCAGACTTTTTTGTAGATATTAATATAGTATTTATACTTACCATCTGCTTCCAAAACATCCATTACATACATATGACCCTTGCAAATCACAAGGACATGACGTTGAGTCACATCACAAAACAACTCATCCCTAATTGGTTGAGGGATTCTCGTTGCATTGAAAAGACGATGAAATTGACTCATATCTAAAGGGTGAACGTTGCTTTTCACTGCATGTATGTAGGCTTCATGGGCTGACAGAGACCTGCATTAAAGTAATTTGAAGATAACCTGTAAGTGTAACTGCAATATTGTCAGACCCAATAGTCTCACAGGACATCAGGTGTATAAACTGTCATGTCATAAGTGTCTAGACCTACTGGGTCATTCGGGACTCATTTGTTAAATTAACTATGGCCCATCACCACTGACAACGTGACGTTCGTTTGACATGTCAGTGTAGCTGTTGTGCTATATGAATGCCAAACAAACTTTTTGTTTTCACTCTCTCTGGTTCCTATCCCTGGATCATTGAGTAAACTTTGTTACATGACAAACAAACAAACCGTATTTCTATATGATAAAGCACAAAGTGTCTCATCCGGTGTGTCTTCTTTTCATTGTGTTTATTCTGCAAGTTTTGACTATTGTATTAGAGACCAATACTAAGTGTCTAACACAAGCTACATACGAGAAGGATATCTAAAATACTACAACATTCTAGCCCCGTCAATGAAGAACGTTGTTATTTGATTTGTTATATCAGAGAGGATCTGTTTAAACATTTCATTATCTTGGTGCATTTTGTTGATGGCTTTAGTGAAATACAACCCTGTTTCAGTTAAGAATTGTGTGTTCTGTAAATACTAGATTTCTTTTGATAAAATGTTTCACATACAAATCTGATACAAAACTTACCCAACAGATCGCCAAAATTCTTCAGTGTCAGTCACAGCTGGGTTCTTATGAATAACATCAGGTACCAGTTTTTCACTCCTCAAAGTCTTCAAGAATCTCAGTATCGAGACGGTGATATTTGTTGCTCTAAGTATCTAGTGACAGTCAAGAGATTAGAAGAGCCAAGGTTTTAAAAATAAATCCAGTAAGACTTCTGTGAGGTGTTCGTGAGGCTTTGCATGGGGAAGAATTTTTGTAAAATCTTACATCGGTTTACATGTCAGTCTCAACTAATAGTTCTACAAGCTATAGGTAGATTCACAGAGAAAAGGGAAAATATTGCATTCTCTTCTGAGACAACACACATTCAGCCTCACCTGATGCATATAAGCTGGCCTAGAGTCATCACCAATTAAGGTTACAGGATTCGAGTTGAGTACAACTGATGCTCTGTACGTTAAGTACATGTCCAGCCAAGAATCTGTGTTTAATTAGGCAATTCAAAAGGAAAGCCATCAATGATCTCAAACTAATCTTTGGTTTGCATGAGAGCAAGTCATGTGTTAGTGAGTGTGCTCATGGAGGGGCCCTTGTGTGGTCTTTTAGAATGACCGTTGCTTGCATCAAGGAAACAGGTACTGAGAGGAAGCAACAAGAAAACAGGGTAATGGAATGAGAAGAGTCATCAAGGAATCAAGGCCCCGAAATTAGAGGAAGCATCAATAAAACAATTGGCACTGGAATGAGAGGAAGCATCAATAAAACAAGGCACTGGAATGAGAGGAAGCATCAAGGGAACAAGTCCCCGAAATGAGAGGAAGCATCAAGGAAACAAGGCCCCGAAATGAGAGGAAGCATCAAGGAAACAATTGGCACTGGAATGAGAGGAAGCATGTAGGGAACAAGGTACCGGGATGTGAGGAAGCATCAAGGAAACAAGGCACTAAGTTAGAGGAAGCATCAAGGAAACAAGGCACAGAAATGAGAGGAAGTATCAAGAAATTAAGGTACCTGAATGAGAGGAATCATCAAGGAAACAAGGTACTGAACTGACAGGAAGCATCAATGAAACAAGGCACACAAATGAGAGGAATCATCCAGAAAACAAGGTATACATGAATGAATAGAAGCATAAAGGAAACAAGGCACCGGAATGAGTGGAAGCAAGGCACTGGAATGAGGGAAAGTATCCGTGAAAAGGGTTACTAAAATGAGGATAATGGAGAAAACAGGATATTGTACCAGGAACCGAAATGAACCTTATTGGGGATTGAAGTACAGGTACACACACACATATACACTTGGTGTTCAGGCATTAAAACAAGCAATATGATCTCAATTATTAACACAAATGAAGAGCTAAGATGCAGACCTAATTACCCATATCATGGGACATCATACAGTATTTTAACAAAATGTTTTAATTGTAATGCAAAAGTACCTGTAATGTAGCTTGTGTGACTGTTTTTCTTGTTTTGCTCCATCAATTCATTGTTAAGCTCTGAGAGTAGAAAAAACAAAACACTGTTAAAGGTTATTGTTTAAAAGCATTTATCCCAATGTTATGCAGTTGACCAAAAAGGAAGTTCCTCCTACTGATACAAGCTTGTGGACAATAAAACAACCACTGATTTGATATTAAAGTGCAAAGCTACCAGTGATAAACTTTGATTTCCAATCCCTAATGAACTCAACTTCTAATTAAACCATGATATACAGCAAGCACAAAATCAAGCAATACACAAATGATAATTGATACAACGGGCAACTATAAGTTCTTGATGTATAATTTGATATCAATTTCAACAAATCTTATTTGTAGATCAGCAAATGGAGCCTCCGAAAGTAGTTAGGCAGCCAATTTCGTATTTGATCGCACCGTGCAAACCCAAGCGTTTAAAATTAAACACATTCTGAAAGCGTGCAATTTGTTTTCTTCACATGTTCAGACATTATAAGGGAACCCAAGGTTCAAGAGCAGGACCTATGTGGTCATCGAAAGGAAAAGGAGATCACATAATTTAGAGACAGACTTTTCACAACTAAAATGCAGACTGTTTATAGTAATGGATTAATGAGTGGAAACTCGACCCACCAGGACCCTCTCCTCTCTGAAACTCCTCAACTATGGCTTTCGTCTCCTTGAATTCCTCTGGATGTTGAAAAGCCTCTTGGGTTGCTAGGTATCGTTGACAGGTGTCTTGTACTGTTGGGATGGGCAGCTGTGGAATGGCTGGCTGGAAATGCATTGTGGGAACATGACTGATGGTTTGAAGATAGTCCGAGGGTGATGAGAAGGACGAGCTGTACGTAAGGACAGTAATGTTAAATGTGAGTAGGCCTATATTTAGAGGGTGTTGTAACGAACACAAAATGTACGCTCTGTGTATAGGAGGAAAGCCCCGCCGGGTGCGCTGGAGTGGCCCAGTCGGATCATGGCCCAGTCGGATCATGGCCCAGTCGGATCATGGCCCAGTCGGATCATGGCCCAGTCGGATCATGGCCCAGTCGGA
>JAUELU010000029.1:11703655-11715075 GCA_032357145.1 Evasterias troschelii | reverse complement strand
AAAAATATTAAATAGGCCTAAATAAATAAATGAAATAAAAATAAAACAAAGCAATACATAATAAATAAATAAATAAATAAACAAATACGCAAATAAACAAACACATGATAAATAAACAACGACATAAATAAATTATGTTGCCATAGAGTTACTGAAGTTTTGTACTACTCTGATATTATTTTAAACAGTTTAAAGTTTTCATGGTAGTACTAGTAGAGTGGAGATTAGAGCCTGAATTTTGGGATCTTTCTTCGCTCGAGAAATTCAGGTAACGAGTATCTGAAAATCCTTTGATCCTGCAAGGAGAGGTTTGTTGTTGTATTTCTCGCTTTGTGGTTCTACCTCTCTGAGTCCTACCTCAGACTGTAGCATATAGATTGGATTGTAGTTTATACAAGGGCCGATTGCTCAAGCTGCTTTGCATAATCTCTGAGTGTCATGGCCGAGCGGTACGGGGCTCTTCGACTCGAGTTGGTGGTGTCAGAGTGTGGGTTGAGACCCCGGACGTGACACTTAACATTATTAACATTATTAATGGATTCGTCACTTTGATGGCATGTCAAGCAGTATAGGTCCCATATGCTGTGTAATCCACGTCATTGAACCCAGTAACTTACTATCATCAAGAGACGTGATTGCCCCACATCACATTGCCTATAATAAAACCCTTACAAGGTGGTATGCAAAATGGATATCATGTTATTATAAAAACAGCTCACACGTCGTAACATTAATGAGCGCTTGGACCCGCCAGCACGGTGTGAAACCGCTATGAGAAAAGCACTATGATGAGAATTGCGAACCAATTTCAAAAGTATCTCAAATAAGTTTCGCCTATAGAAGCTTAACTATTTCATGCCAATCAAAGATGTTCGTACATAACACCTCTCTTAACTATATGTATAATGATTGTCCTCTTTCCGCGGGATACGGTATACACCTTTAATAAAATACTTCCATTTCAAACGAGATATAAAGCAATAACAAATATTTACCTTTGACCTTGGCTTCCATTGTCTCGTTTCTGTTGTTGCATCGCGGTGACGTGCCGACATTCTTGAGTCGAACTGAGAAATCGAGCATTTTGGAGTTGAATTGGACTGCGTTGAGACACCCTTCAAAGTGGGCGGAGGTCACTTGAGTAGTCGTCACGAATGAAGGCAGACCCCCAAGAAACAACGGTCCGTTCAGATTGATGAATCTGTAATATCATAAACGTAACAATTGCCATCGTATATTTTGTAATCGCAAATTACTGTATCAAACCAAACCCAGTTTACTGCTTTCTGCATGCAAATATATATTGTCCCCATAACTTAAATTTAATAGCTTTGAATTACTGTATCACTGTTTTATGCATTCGTTCCCCCAAGTAGTGACGTAAGCGGACATAAGTCTATGGGTGGGGGCAAAAACGTATAAAGGGGAGGCGTTCTTTCAGTAAAACCATTTATTTTTCTATCTCATTTGTGGGAAAATAGGTGGAGGGGTTGCCCCTTCCCTTGTTACGCCACTGACTTCAAGCAAAACACACATCAACAAAAAAATAGTTCCATGCGGTTGTTGGTGGCAGTATATCTTTCATAGCTCATAAATTAGGTTAATTATTCATGTTTTTTTTGTTTTTTTTAATACAGCAATCTTTACTTTTATACCGTTATATCTCACAGTATCGATAAGGACTCACTGTGATCTTGGTGGTTTTCCGAGCCAACCAATTCCAATACATGATGCATCAGCATTATCAACATTCCAATATGCAGCATCTTCGATACATCCGTCTATGCCAAGAAGAATATTCTGTGAAACAAAAATACACAGACTTGGACAACTTGAATCAATCTATCTCAATTTGACATTAATGAACTTGTATTTCATTGTCAACCAACGTGTATACATTGAGAGGTAAATTTATTAGTATACAGTTAGTGATTCCGTTCTAGTCATCGCACTGGTAGTGTTTAACTTTTCTGTGAATTATTGTATGATAAGATGTGCCGTATTCTGATGGTCTTACCCCCCCCCCCCAGGTTATATTCTTCTTGTCGGTTGCATTTCGGTGTACACGTTGTAAACACATTTGGCAGACAAACCTATGATATGTCTTTTAGCACAGTTTTAAAAGCCAAAGTTCAAAATTGCAACGTTTCGCGAAGCATTTCTGCCGAAACTGAACCCCCCTCCCCAAAAAAAAAAATATATATATATCCAAGTATATATATCCAATGAAATCGTCTTCTATCACAATTCACAGTGCTCGATACATCTCTGTAGAGCTATATATATATATATGTATATGCAGCAGCTGCTTTTATGTATGCAAATGATTTGCATATGACACAACATCATAAAAACAAAGACGCTGCTGTATCACTCAGCTCTCAGTTCAATGGTAAACAACTTTATGGAAAAGTTTTATTTTATGAACAAGTTTTCTCTTCATTAGAGTCTACAGATTCTAAAGAATCGTGGTTTAATAACCTTGTTTGGAGGGACACTGTCAGTTAGATTTAGGAATAAGTTGATGGATTTAATCGTCTCTGATTATGCAATGGCGAAATGGACATTATTTGGCAAGAATTTAACGGATGGCATTTGTTCTGGAATGGTCGGCAGGAGTGGACAGTAGGCCTATGTGAAAAGTTTGCAGGAGGAAATGTTTGACTGGGATCAACACTTTCGACCCTGATGACCTTAAAATCAAAAATTATTCCAAGCAGTTTTAGCGCAAAGTTAGTCTGAAAAGTGAAACTGTAAAACGTTCACAGAAATTAACGGGAAATGGGTAGTAGAATCATCAAAGCAAACAAGTTATTTGCTAAAACAGACCAGGATTATTTTAATAATACAGTATCAGACGACATAAAAACACTCAACGAAGTTCTAAGTTGTGTATATCTGCTGGTTTAAAACTACGAACAAATAAAATCTGAATTATTAAAAAGATGCGAGAAAGTGCTAAATGTTTTGATGATGAAGTGTTACGAATCCTTATAATAACAATTAATAATAAAAAATGTTCAAATAAAGTTGTCAATGCACCAATGGGCAAGGCTCCTTACAAAAAATGACGTCATAGACGCATGACCAATCAGATCTCAGTATGCTGAATTGCGGACACTATGGCATCGGGCTCAAAAATACAGTCTAGACATACAACCCAAATGATACTCACTTGGGGCTCTATAAACGTATCCCTCCCAATATTAGGCCACGCTCCTTACAAATAAGAGAGAATTACCAAGAGAAAATTAAAATTGCCTTTTCCCTGCTGACAGCTAAACGGTTATACGAGGAAGGTCCAAAGGTTGAGGACACAAACTTTAAGTTTTCGAAAGATTTTAAAATAATGAGCAGGTTGCATAGGTACACGACAGATTGAGGGCGCACTTGCGTTTACCGCAGTATGTACATAATACTTAATAGGAAGTGTTTAATTTGAATGAGCTGACGTGATAATCACCTCACCGCGTATCACGTGACTTAATTGGTAGTCTAATTAAATAGCTCTTTTTTATTTTCAATTACTATGTTTTTATAATACAATTAAAGGCCAAATATTAACTATTAATTTACGATTTCTTATCTAAAAAGTGAGAATTGGAAAAAACCTGTGTTGCGTTCAAAAAAATAAATTTGTAGTTTTGTTTATAATATACATTAAGCACCATGACATCAAAGGTGTAAAAGGTCAATGTTTTCAACGAAGCATTAGAGAAAGCAACTAAATTGTGTATCTAGTTAAGATCACAAAATATCACAAATTTAGTCAGAGCAATTTTTCCGTCTAGTTATTGATTGAATTTTGTGACGTGAGTTGACCAGAGCATTTGTTGATTTTCGTTACCGTGACAGCCGATTTCCTCTCAGTCTAATTCAAACCACGATTTTCCAGGAGATCACTGAGTGAGACTATAGGTATTGTTCGTGTTCAGCAACTCACAATTTCAAGCCGGAGTGAGAAGATGGCCGTCTTGATTAGTTTCATTTTGTTCTTGCTTGAAATGTTTCTTGAGGTTTCAGCATCTTATAGTGTTAGTGGTCTTTACCGAGAGGTCTGGTACCAGCCAGTAGAGCACCACGCCCTCCTAGGCCAGTCCTACATGAATATCTCGGGCATCTCTGCCGTCAGATGTTCAGTTCAGTGCCTCAGCCATCGCGGATGTTTCTCTTTCAACTACGATCACATCAACCATGTCTGTCAGATGAACAACGTCAGTGCCGAGCACGTTTGTGCCAACTTTCAAGGAGTGCTGCATTTTTCGTATTACGACGCAACTGCAAATTCAATGACTTGTCAGGTACTTGTAAAATTCGTTCATGTGTAGTTTTCAAATTGATTTACTCATAATTTAGTTTATGATGGACATACTCAAAGCATTTACATTCGTAAGAACAGAGCTTAGTTATTTTTACTACTTCAATTACAACTGTGTTTTGTTCCTACTTGCTCCACAGAATACTGATGTTTCCCGTAATGGAAAATGTACTCCTTTGAAGGTCTGTGAGAATTTGGGTGAGTAATCAGATATAGCATTCGTTTTAATTCGACTAGATAATTAAATATTAATTGATGTATAAATTTTACCTAGAATTTTCGTTCAACTCTATTCCGCAATATAGGCAATGTGTATAAGAAATGCTGTATCTTTCTGTTCCCGATCCAGAGAAACTCGGTCTTGAAGATGGTTCGATTCCCGATGAGAGCCTGACCGCATCAAGCAACTGGAATCGCAAAGGAGGTTATACAGATATGAGCACGCCGGCTGATGGCCGTCTCAACAAGATACCGCCTGACGATGGTATTATAGGAGCATGGCATCCAATGAGAGCGAATAGCCACCAATGGATACAGGTGGAGTTGGGGTACCCGACCTACGTCGCTGGGGTACTCACACAAGGGCGTTACGGTAGAAACCAACAGTGGGTGACCAAGTACAAAGTGCAATTCGAACCGCCCTCACCGGCATGTCTTGCTGACGTGAAAGACCAACTTGGTCAAACTCAGGTATGCTGATTCGACCTCTTTCGATCTTACATCTTTTTCAGATTATAAAAACCCTCTTTATTCAATTAACAATTTATCACTCATTTCAGATATTCAATGGCAACATCGATAAAAACAACATCGTGGAGAGGCGCTTCTCCAAGCCCGTCTTGGCGGTCAAGATTCGCATCGTGCCCGTTGAGTGGCAAGAATGGATCGCGCTGCGCTTTGAGCTGCTTGGCTGTAAATAAATTACGTTCGGTAAGCGACCCTGCAAAAGGGAAACATCGCATAACATCAGATTTCAGGCATTGATGATTACCATTTATGTGACCTATTAGTATTACAATCACCTCAATCTTGGCCTCATTATCATCAATATCGTGAACTTTTTGTCCTCATCTTTTAAACATTTAGTTTAGTTTGACATTAATATTTTTTTTCTTGAAACAAATTTGACACCCAATTAGTGTACGGCATTAACATGTCTTTACAAATTGTATAGATGTATGGTATATCGTTGGTTTTTAGTAGAGCAAATACATTCCTATCCTCTCTGGTCTCTAGGAACATACTCATAATACATGGTTCTGTGTAAACAAATAATAATGGTAAAATGTGTTCGTTTATAACAGGTTTTTATTCGAAAATTTGGCCATCAAAATAAGCCATTCGATTTTTGGATTGGTACTGTATACTTTATTATATGATGAGTTTTTATTTGTTTTTTTATTTTTTACTTTTAAGCATGCAATGCTGTTTTAATTAAATTTTATTGAAAGTCAGTTTGTCTGAACCGAAACATCCCCGTACAAAATTGTTGAGGTTCATTTTTCTTAGAATGATGTTGAATATGTTTTACACTGGAAGGGTACAAAATAAAATGGATTTACAAATTTTAATGTGAGGTTAGAGACTTGTAATTTTTACCCCACTCACGTGAGGACTCTATCTATTGGAAAATCAGTACATCACCAAATTGAATTACTCACTTACCTTCCTATTTATAAAAGGGATCCGGGTGTTTGACAGAGCGAGGACGCCCTCGCTTCGTTTTCGCAAATAAAATCCAAACAATGTGCGAACAAAGAGAAGCCCTCGATTAGCGGGATTGACAAACGTGTGTTGGTGTGTGTTTGTGTGAGGGGGTGGTGTGTACTGAATTGTTTTAAAATTATATTTTGTTTTTTTCTTAACAGCTCCCTCCTTTACTTTTTAACTTTGTTAATTAGGCTCATTGTACAGTATTTGGTTGCTGGGCGTACAGTATGTTGCTCGAATATGTCTCAAAAGTTGGCTATTAATAAACAAATACTAATACAACTATATTTCCTAGTTAGGACTTCTCATTTAGTTTTTGTCCCAACTGGCCCGGTATAATGCATTCAACGGATTATTCGAACCTGGGTTGCCAACTTCAATCGGCACAAACACGGTTCAACTGCATCCTAAACATCAAAGAGAGTGCGCCCTCGCTTGGCGAATCGCAACAGATATTTCAGGAGATGTAAACGTTTCACATCAGTCTTGACGCCATGATAGACTAGTTTTCAAATTCTAATTATTCATACCATAGAAAAGGTCTGTCCTTTCTCTATGTTCATACAACCATAGACAAATTATTATCTGTTTGCTTAGAAATAAGGTGAAACATGAATTCAACGTTACCCCTCCTACGCTGTTGACATAAACATCATGCCAGTGTCCATCACTGACATCAGTGGCAATAGACGCACTGACTGCACTGGTACCCAGCCTGCTCGACTTGATGAACTGTAGCCGGCCACCAACGATTTGCAGTGCGATGGACTCGCCCCTCCCTCTTAGAAATGGACCATTGTACAACAGGATACCATCAGGCTTACTGGTCTTGAATCTTCAGAGAAAGGAAAATGCATATAAGAAGATTGTTTGATAACACTTTGATAAACACATTTTGGAAATGAGCGGCAGCGCTACAGTATAGGAGGGGGGAATGGTGGGGCGCAAGTACCTCCTTACCCTTAAAATGTGTTCAATCATGTGGTTGAACAAACAATCTATACTGATCTAAATAATGTTTGTTGTGTTTGTTGTATTCAATTTAAAAGAACAAATACATCATTGTTTTTACAAATACTTTCGCATAATTATTAACGAATGTTTTATAAACAGTCTTTCATTGAAACATTTTCCCAGGATAAATAAATAGAAATAGAGACACAGGAAAAAATACAAGCAGCAAGGGTACACCGGGAATTGGTCATAAAAAAATGACTTGAAGCAGATAACGTGTTATTTTACTGTTTATATTTAATCACTTGTTATCATTATCATTTACGTACCGTAACGTGATGTGGAACTTCCTCACAATACGCCCCAACGGTTTGAACGCCAGGAAAGAGTCGTCGGTAAAACTACGTGTTGTCATTTCACAGTGGGGACCGTCATATCTCGTGTAGTCTCTGCACAGGCAGTCAACTTCCCCTGCTTCATCGACGGTACACGTTCCGCGTCTGTTGCATATGGCTTCTGGGCAAGTGCCGGCTGGAAACGGAGGTTTGCATGTATCGTTACCTGCTGAAGTTAAAAATTAGGAATGTTTGTTTGATTTAAACAAGCACCAATGTCTTGATACAGATTCCTGTATGTTGAGTCAAAGGATTAATATTTCATTTGTAAAAAACATTGGCTTCAATCTGATAGCTTGATGAATATTATATTTTATAAAACAGTCCAATTCTCCACACACACAAAAATCCGTTTAAAATACTATCAAAGTCGAGAAATAGTAGCTGAAGATCCCAAATCACCGTTACATCAACACAAGCCCAAAGACGTGGCCCAAGAGTTTAATAAACTTTTCAATTTTGCATCTTTAATGAAAACTACTGGACATGAAATAATCCACTTCTCTAAAACCCAATGAATGTACTGTCGCATAAAATATCATTTTACTATTATATTGTGTTTCGGTTGCATTTTCGTCTTTCTATTTTAGTTTTTAAATCTGTTGGCCTTTTCAAAAACCTCGGTTTGGGCTCCGGCTCCGGCTTGGTGTTTAAAGCCCGGAGACGGAGACGGAGCCTAGGCCAAAAAGGAAAAGGCCCAGGTTTTTAATAATTTACCTGGAAATAAACACTGACATCGAAAGCCGTCTCTCAAATCCAAACATTCCTCAAACTTGTCACATGATACTGACGTACATGACCCCTGCGATGCCTGACAGTGTGTTAGAAGGATTACATTGAAAGATACATAGGTAAGTCCAAGTGCTACCGGCGCAACCACACTCGATGTATTGGTGACTGTGGGCCGAAGAAGACACAGTGACCTGATAGAATCGGGAGTCATGTCTACTAAAGTCTGAAGACGTTCCACTTCCAGGTATATCACTGACTGGAGCTCATCCGTTGGAATGAAAGTTCCGTCCCGTCGTCTGACAGCTAGAGACACCCTCAATACGGGCGCCTCCGTAGTCACTCCAGGGTGTTGATCACTTAAACCTCTGCGAATTAAGAAGGTAACGAGCTCCTCGTCTGTTCGGAAAATGCCAGCGATGGTGGCTATGAGGTCCCGGTGACGGGAGAGGAAAGTCTCCCTGTCTGAGCGAATGCGAATCCGCATCGAGATGCTGTTCTCGAAAGTTGTGTATGTGACTTGCTTCATGTAAATCGTACAGTTGCATGTAACACTATTAATGCCATCTGAAAAAGACAATACATGGTCAATTCTTTTTAAAGTGACAAAGCTCCCCCGTTTCCCTGAAAGTTGTTTTTTATCATATTGTTTGCTTGTTTGTTTGTTTGTTTGTTGTTGTTCGGTTGTTGTTGTTTTTTTTTGGGGGGGTTGGGGGTGTCAATATGTCCTTTTTCATTTTGTTCAAACGTTTGGGGTTTAACACTATTAATCGTTCTGTTCAGAGTTTGTTTTTTCATAATTAGTGTATCAAGAAGCCTAATAAACCACAAGGGAAACTGACAGGGTAAATTGTAATTTATTTTGGGTCAAACAACTATCTAGCCCTATGTTACTGGTCTCCCTATTTTGTCAATATATTTGTTCGGGATGCCAGACATAAGCCATTCGTAACCAATAGATCAGGTAGGATTCGACAACTAGGCCTTAAAACAAACAGATTCAAAAATTCCTTCTTACCCAGTGCCATCTATATAGTTTTAACAGTAGTTTTAACAGATAATTTGTACAACCTTTTTGACTCTTCCTGTTTTTTATGCCTCTCTCCTTTTCATTGTGTATATAATAATATTGTCTATTTTTGATGTACTTCGTGTAGTTTTATGTAATTTTTTAAAATGCTGTACAATGGAAAACAAATTTCATGTGTTTTCACATGACGAACAATAAATTGAATTGAATTGAATTGAAATTCAACCTAACTGTCGTATCGCCGGGGGTTGCACCAAAGTGTAAAACACAACCTAGAAAGCGGCAGAGAATGGTACATCACAAGGGAAACTTACTGATGGATACATTTCAATATGGACGCGGCAGTCACATGTTGATTGGCTTCTGACTGGCACACCCGAACGCAGATATTGACAAAATAGGGAGACCGCCAACATTAGGGCTGTGTTCAGTTGGTAGAAAACTTGCACATTTATCCGGGGGTTGCAGGTTCAAGTCCAGCTTTAGTCATTGAAATAATATTTTATATATTATTTTACCTGAAACGTTCACTGTCAGAAGCCCAGTCAATGGCTTAAAATCTGAGTAGGGTTCTTGGTGATAGGCGTAGATCGCTCCAGTAGTTTCATCTATAGAAAATGTTACACCAACTCTATGGTTGATAATATCGGAATGACCTCCTGACCGCCTCCTGTCTCCTATTCCTAAGGACACCGCACTGACGAGCAGGTGGTATTTTAAGGAGTCATCCGCGTCCTTGTCGAGAGCGCCAACCTTTCCGATTACATTATAGCCCCCAGTTCCCTCGTAGAAGTTGTAGAAGATGACCTGGTCTGCTGGAACTATCGGTGCGTTGTCGTTCTCGTCCCCGATATGGATCACCAGGCGAGCATCACTGAAGAGCCTTCCAGATGAGGCCCTCACTACGACTTCGTACTCGCCACGTTCCTCCCGGTCGAACCGGTAGAGGGTGTGGACAACCCCGGTCCGCCGGTCTATCTGGAACCAGTTCTGGCGTACGCGTTGCACGAACGCGTACAAGATGATGGCGTTTGGTCCTTCATCGGCATCAGTTGCAGTGACCTGCCCGATGAGGTCAAAGGGCAAGTTGTTCTCGGGAACTACGAGGTCGATCGTATCAGAGAGGAACTTCGGTGGGTTGTCGTTGATGTCGCCGACCCGGATGAAGATTTCTGCAGACCCTTCTTGCCGTGGTATTCCATGATCGGTTGCGATGACCAAAAAGTTGTAATTGGATACTCGCTCACGATCGAGGGATCCAAGAGTGCGGATAAGTCCACTTTTGTCGTCGATGGTAAATTTGTTTTTATGGTTACCAGACAGTGTGTAGGTTATTTCACTATTTCGTCCTAGAAAAAAAGATATAAACACAGCCGTCAAGTAGCAAAGCAATCTTAAGTAAAAACATTCACCAGAGTAGACTTAAATATCAGATTCAATTATACACTTTTATGGCTCGTTAATTTTTCGGGATTGGTGTTTACTCTTAAGTATTGGTTTTTAGCAGGCTTATTTATGCATTGTTTATGCTCTATACGGGTGACATTTAGTTAGCATTTCTGTATGCTATTTACATTCACGCCTGCGTGTACAGACACTATTGGTTGGCAAACGCCACGGAGTTGTGCTCTATAGGAAGACACACAAACGCATGTGCGTCATGCCACCATCAGCCCCATACAAAACTCCCGCATTTTGCCAACCAGCGTAGTATTACTAGTGCGCACGCACGTGTGTGCAATTTACATATCACGGGAAAGGTCTATTGCGCCGTGAATGGGGGGAAATGGTCAACCAATAAGACTATGCTCACCTAAATCTTTATCCGATGCAGTGACTTGAAGAACTCGACTGTACGAGTGGGTATCTTCCCTGACGACACTCTCGTACCTTATTTGATCAAAAACCGGCACATTGTCATTGCTATCCAAGGCGACAATTTCCAGCACAGCTACAGCCATTCGCTGTGGTTGCCCTGTCAGTGGGAGTTATCAAAGATAAAAAAAACAGCTTTGGAGAGTATCAGTTAATTGCCGTTAAGGATAGACCTGTTATCAGAAAAAGTAGTTTGCCTTTAAGGCTAGACCTGAAAGCTGACTTGGTAATAAATGACATAAATCACACTTGGTTTTACTTGGTTACACCAATGGTTCTACTTAATTTGTTATAATTTGAATACGCTTGGTAATACATTTATTGTTATTTATTTTTGGGGGAGGGGGGGTGTACTGTTAAACTTGTTTGGATAGTTTATTTTCCACTCATACAAATTGCAGACATAAAA
>JAUELU010000029.1:11597612-11612053 GCA_032357145.1 Evasterias troschelii | reverse complement strand
CATTTTGAGACTTGGATGAGATTGGTATGCCTACTTCAATGATGAGCAATTGTTAGTTGGGGCCAAATTCTACAAAATCAGACAGCTTACTAACTGGGATTTAGGAGGATTCGGAACTGTTGAGGATTAGAAAAAGATACACTGATTATTCATTCAGCAAAACATTTGATGTGAACTTGTTATATCAAAATAAAACCAGGCAAAGTCTTAGAGATGCTTTGACAAACAAGTGTTAACTCCAGTGATGTGAATGTTGGGCATGTTTTGTGTGTGTACATAACACTCTCCGTTTTGCCTTGGGTGTATAAAAAAAAAACATGCCCCCCCCCCCCCCCCCATTTCACAACAGTAGCCAGTCGTTACCTATGCAAGGATAGGTGAAAATGAAAAGAGAGTCCATCATGGCGTTTTTGCATTGAGGTCAGGATTGTGAACACAAATGCCAATTGCAGAGATACACTTCAGGTGTGAAAAAAGATGTATCATTACTTATTGATGATAGTTGTACATTGTATTTTTTGTTTTCATTTTTAAAGGATGGGCATAGTGTCTTGGATGAAGTATTTTTTTTATAATGTGCTACAGAAGACTGACAAGAAGTAACTTATTAGTTATACTGTTTTATAAACCAATATTTGTTTATGTTTTCTCATCCTTGTAATGTATTAAATGAATTTTTAGGAATATTTGAATCTTAAAAGAAATCTTGACATAAATTATTGAATGTAAGAATAATTGGAGAATGACATTATGGGCTGGCACCCAACATATTATTGTACTGGTGTTGATAAATCCAATAGAGCTAGCAACTGGAATTCAACATTGCTTTTTTGTCCATGAACTCAAATCGCATTTGCTAATTATTAAAAAATTTAATGCATATACTGCCGGCTCAGTATTTAGACTTATACATAAAATGTGCTACAACTAACCTGTGTATGCCTTTATTAACACAATTGTACAGTTTCAGAGATGAAAGATTTCATGAATTGGTATTTATTTTAAGGGCTGGAGTACGCTATTGTTTTAAAGGAAAGTTTCAGGATGTGACTAAAGTGCACCAGGTAAAGAAAATGAATGAAGACTGAAGGAACCTGGATTAAACATCCACACTTTAGAAATATAACTGTAGTTCACCATCGACATTAATACAGTTGTAAATATCAATGGTCAAATGCTAGTTGTGGTTGTTTGGGTTTGTGCGGACTTATTTCATCCAATAATCTTGAGCCTTCATTTAATTAAAACAAACAAAAATGCTTAAACAGTGGGGAAGTTGGTGAATGGATAGTCAATTTTTAATTGATGTTGGTATACTGGGCCGACATACATGTATTGGGCTTTCTCTTTGTCTTATCTTGCTTATTTTAAAGTCCTTGTGTACATGTAAGTTGAATCATCATCAAAGACTACTGTTTGAGACATGGTTGACTTAAGAGGGCAGTGAGGGTATCCTGCAGTTCTGTAATGTACCTGGGCCAAATTTCATTGAGCTGCTTAAGCATAAACTGTAGCTAAGCGCAAGAAAAATTATGCTTACCAGAATAAACCAGCCAAAATACCATGTCACACGTACCAACTGTAGCTGGTGTCCTACTTATTTGTTTGCTCAGCAGGAAATTGTTAAGCAACATTTTCTGCTTTAAGCAGCCCTATGAAATTGGGCCTAGGTCAGTTTGTAAATGTAGCTGGTTACCATTTTCCAATATTATGTGAGTTCTCAAATATGAAGTGTCTCATCAAAAGAGTGGTTGGCGCAATGTAACAATCAAACAAGCTGGTTGTATTTTATAGATGGGGTTTGGGTTTTTAGGGATGGTTAGTCCAGCATGCGATTGTGTGAACTATAAATAAATCCATGGAAATGTCTGCCTTTTAGTTCCCTTTTAACTCCTTTTTAAAAGCGATTATTGTAAAGGGGGTTAGGGTTGGGGATATCAGCTGATACTTCAATTAAATTAGAAGCCAATATTAACAGGTTGTCATGGTATCTGCAGAGTTTGCCCAGGATGGATGTGTATTTCATCTATGTTGTTTGACCACATAGAGCATTCAGCAGCTAGAGCATAGATTGTCCCCTCGCACAATGCGCGTCTTCCATTTCCACCAGTTTGGAAGTCAAACCCTTTGTGAACATTTGGACTCCGGAAATGGCAGACAGGGTAAGTGGGTGTAAGTGCGCTCGGCATTGTGCAAGGGGTCAGTTAGTCAATCCAAATCATCTTAATAACTTGATTATTTAGGCCTGGACAAGCCCTACTAAATTTGTATCAATGTTTTAAGAATGTAGATGAAGTGCATTCCATCCTGAAAGGATGAACTAACAATAAAGAGCATATCTCTATAGACCTTGTGCAACGCTTGCTACAACATTATTTTGTAGATCCCCTCAATAGTAGAAAACACATACATAGTTCATCATTACCCAGAATGTGCCATCATATTCTTAAGTGCCATTGTTAGGATTAACTTTCAGCATTTGAGGTTTTTTGTATTATGTGTAAAACTAGAACATTTTATATGGTTGATTTAAATGCACATACATACACTTTTTTTGGCTATGAGTCTGCTGAACAGCAAAAACACGCAAACATTGCCATGACACTATGAAGATTTTGGTTTAAAAAATTGGCATCCAGCATCCAGTGCTGGATAGTTGGTATACAACTATTAATTACCCAGTTGATCTACAAGATGCTGGTACAACCTGCATAAGGCCTATAGTAGACAGCTGAACAAGATTAACATGTGTTAACAGTTGTACAAAGGTGTCATCTATCATCAAGTTTCATCGCAAAAATTGATTATACTTTTATTTGATATCTTCCTCGGTGTACCTACGTATATAGTAGTCATATTTAATGAGTACCATAGCCAACCAAAAGTCAGTCATAAATAAATGTACAAGGTATCTTTGTAAATGAATGGACTATTTATTTGTGGGGCACATGATGAATGAGCTGAAGGTATTGACTGAGTTCATGGTAGCGTTGATAGGGTACAGCATAAGGTAATGGGAACTTTGTAGTAATAGTGTTGTATTCAAATAAGCTAGCATTCAACATGGACATTGATTTAGCATTACCAATTACCAATTACCAAGATTTGCCCAAAGAACCTACAAGAAGCATAACAAGGTAAAATTAGATAAAGAGCCTACATTCAGCATGTACCTTTATATCTTACCAACATACTGATGGTGTACAAAAGAAAGCTGACATAAATGAGTGTCCAGCATCACCGATGGTACATCATCAACAGGGTCAAAGTAAGGTAAAATTCTCATTGAACCCTCATGTAGCATCACCAATGGTACTGAAATATTGAAAAAATACCTGGAGAACCTTTAAGTAACTCGATAAAACAGTACCTATTTATGGAAAAAATACTTGGAGAACCCTCAAGTAGCATCACCAACGGTACCCGCCAAGTGAGGCAAAATACTAGAACCATCAGGTAGCATAATAAATGGTACCAAAATAAGGTAATATACATGTACTTGGAGAACCCTCAAGTTGCATAAGAAATTGTAGCATCAATTGCCGTACAAAAGCTAGACAAAATAAACACAGGAACCTAAAATAAGGCAAAATACTCTGAGAACCCTGATGTCAGCATCAATGGTGTCCAAATAAAGTAACATACTCAGAGATTCCACAAATAGTACCACCATCTATTTCAAGTGGTGTCCTCGGTCAATGATATTAAGACTGAGTTGTCCCCAGATCTCCCTCTCCCTCATGCAAGTAGATATTTCATCTGCTGTCACAAACCGAGTGTTTCTTCTCAGTTTGTCTACTGGTACCACCACTGTTGGAACTATCAAAACCCTCAAGTAGCATCACAAATCCTACCAAAGTAGAAAAACTATTATAATGCAAACATGTAGCTTAAAACTGCTTAACTAAATTTTAAGCATCTTTGGGTTTTTTTATTTTTAATTAAACAAAATTTAACCACTTCAAGTCATTTTTGCAAAAAGAAAATTCAGACAGACTTCTGGTGGACGTTTTTTAACGCCAGAACAACTGGATTTTCCTCAATATTTTGATGACAGCCTGATACAGCTGGCATTTATATCCACAGGGATTTTTCAGTGTGTAGCGTGCACAGGCGGGCACCTACAGTGATATGCTTCATTTCACCCACACAAAGAGGTACAAAGGTTCTAGAAAACATGCCTTGTAAAATCCCTTTTTGGGAGGTATTGTGTAACCCTGAATTCCACACCTTTGTCCCAATGTTGTACAAATGTAGTAAACAAGAATAGAAAAGCTGCAACCATTTTTTTTCCATAATATTTGGCTCCATAGTAGGCAAGTCTGAGCGTTTCGAGATTCCAACATACCTTTTGGCTGTGGTTCACGGCCGAGGTTCTGCGAATCACGGTAAATGCATACTCAAAATAGGAAAACATTTACAAAAAAAACCCCAAAAAGTTACGTAATTTTTTTCACCAAAAACTAATGAAAAAGAGGAGTTGCATGCTTGATTACAGTTGATAAAATTAAAGTTTATATTTTATGAGCAGCATAAAATCCCACCACGGCTAAGTGTTTATAACATTACTTTGAAAGTCTTAATTCTAAATTCCTCCTGGTATTTCAACAGTTTTTACACTCCACACCCTCTGGTAAATCATCAGCAGCACATCTAAATCCAAGATTTGAAGCTGAGCTATCCAGTGTATTCTGACTGCGAGCAGCACAGCGATAGCGGTAGCAGTAAGACTTGAAAGTAAAAATAAATACAAATGATTAATTTAAACTTAAACACCAACTGTTAACCCTTGTGTCCGATATGCTCTGTTTATTAAAGACTTATTGGAATTAAGATTATTGCCTAAACCATAGACTACGGCCTTTTTGAGATATGGCAAACACCATAGCAGTACACCGTTTAGTTGATTATAATAATACAGACAGATTTACCCAAACCAACTAGTGCAATAGCACTCCACACTGAGGCTGAAAATAGAAGCTAAGTAGACGAACCAAATGCTAGGATTGAGTTATCCATCTCCTGGAAAATTAAGCTTGCCCTGTTATAGTGATCCTGACAGAAAACCTTACCTTATGACACATGTAGGAACCTCCTTTCTTAACTTTATCCGTTCCAGAATCAGGACCTTTCTGAAAGCGAATAAGATTAATCCAAAACTTGTCTGGTGAATTCTCTACTTCCATGTTGGTCACTTAACATTTTAGCCTTTACCATATTGCACCTTCTCCAAAACAAGTATGACTAGAACGTTACAGTACAAGATCAACTTACAGGATTTGTTTGTGGTTTACTACTATGCATCGTTGTCCACCAGTCTGACGTCCATTCCCAAACATTCCCAACGGTATTAAAGAGTCCATAGCCATTTGGTAAATATGCCGTTACCTTCACAAAAAAACATGCAGAGTAAGAGAATTTTCAGTTACTTTTATAACAAATCTACTCCACAAGATTATTTTAGCAGCCTAATTATCAACCCAGGTATTTTGTGAGCAAAAGGATTCAGGACTCCATCACCAACAACTTCATTTCCCTAGAGTTTTTCTGTTTCATAAAAATATTCTGTTGATCCTTTTTTTTGTGGTTAATTTTTATGAAACTTGAATCTGGCTTTTGCTATGGGCCGCTTTTCATCTTTTTGATGTTTTCATCGGGTCTCTGAATCGAAGTAAAAAACAACTACAACAACACACACACAAATTAACACATAAAATTACTAGAACCCCTAATGAGTACCATGAACAGGTCTATCAGTCACCCATGACATTCAGGTGACATTGGGATGTAAATCATTTCATACTATGCCAGTCGAACCTTAAAAATTCATCAAGATTATTAAACTTTCAAACTGCTCAATTGCTGGATTTCATTGCACCGATGTAAGATAATTGGGTATTGAGAAGAGTGATAGACCAAGGCAAAGTTTCCTTTCTGCATGCAGACCCATGGCAATGCTAAATCTACTCACTGGACAAGTGCCTTCCCAACCATCTTCAGCTGTATTAATATTGGGAAACTCTCCCTCCCATATGTTCATCCGATGTTCACCCCTAGGGAGTTCTTTGTTGCCCCATGGGTACAATCTGCAAAAACATCAATCTTACAATTACAAATAATACTTAATAAATTTGGGTTGAACAAAGACAAAAAGACTAGAAGGAGATTTGTGCAAATCAGATGACTTGAACAGGGTCCCAATAGAAACAAGGGAGGCAAGTGAAGGGGGGCTGGATGGTGTGACTATAATAGAGGAATGACTAGCAGGGTGATACCTGCCCTTGAGGCCTCCTCTTGAGGCATATTCCCATTCTATGCATGGATGGTGTGACCATATAGCTCTATGGTGTGACCATGATAGAGGAATGACTAGAATGGTGATCCCTACATTACCTGCCCCTAAAACCTCCTCTTGAGGCATATTTCCTTCATCTGTGTGTAGATGGTGTGAATATAATGACTGGTAGGCTGATCAGTACATTAAATACATTTGATACCTCCTCTTGAGGCATATTCCCTTATCTTTGTGTAGATGGTGTGAATATGAGGAATGACTAGTATGGTGATCAGTAAATTACTTGCCCTTGAGACCTCCTCTTGAGGCATATTCCCATTGTCTAATGTATGGATGGTGTGACTCTGATAGAAGAATGACTAGTAGAGTGATCAGTACATACATTACCTGCCCTTGAGACCTCCTCTTGAGGCATATTCCCATTCAGCCTCAGTTGGTAACCTTTTTGTATGGATGGTGCGAGTATGATAGAGGAATGACTAGAATGGTGATCAGTACATTACCTGCCCTTGAGACCTCCTCTTGAGGCATATTCCCATTCAGCCTCAGTTGGTAACCTTTTCCCTGCCCATTGGCAATACTCGTTGGCATCATTCCAGGAAATGTGGACAACGGGATGGTCCATTCTGGTGAACAATCAAAAATAAAATAAAATACATTGATCAGTCCATTGTAAAGTGATGATGTTTTTCAACCTTTTTAATTGCAAGCCTAAAATGTATAAAACAATTAAGAGTACAAAAGTTGTACTTGTCAGGTTAAAATGACTAACTTCAACCTGACAGCTATCTCATTATACGATTCATACCAGTAGAGAATAAAATCCATCTGAAATGGATGGGAATGGGAATGAAATCAAGAGGATAGGAATGAAATGTAGACGATGGGAATGAATCAATTGATGTAGTTTCCCTTTGAGAGTTCATTTACCGATCTTTAATATGAGAATCTGGTCCCTCCGGGTGGTTCCAGTCCGCTCCCTTCACTGGTAGCCACCATGGCGCAGCAGCAACCTGTCATTCAAAATTACAATCAACATATTTAAACATTAGTGTCTTATTCTCCTAAAACTTTGACTTCTTATCATAGGTTTTACATGCCAAATTTATCCAGTTTTTTTGGAACAAAAAAGATGAATGCTTATCGAAAAGTCATCGATCAATTTTCGTTTCTGATCACACAGTTTAGTTTTGTCAATATGCAAAAGTTTTCTAATCTCATGCAATTTTATTCAATGACCATTCAATTTTCAAAATAAAAGAATCAAAATAAAGATTGTTTATGGTACAATTATACTAAGAGTGGAACTGCAAATTTACTGTAGCTGCAAAAATTGTAACCCTTGATCCATGCGATGGTTATAGACTGGAGGGTGACAATGAACTAGGTGCTCAAGTTTGGCAAGTTTGTACACATGGCCTGTCAATGACCATCATAAGGGTTGAGAGTTACAATTATCGCAACTAGAACAAATTGCAATCTTAAACTCACGGCTTGTGTAATGTCCTTCTTTATTTCTTCACTAACTCTGCTCTCCAGAACAAAAGAATCTCCAAAGCGTTCAGCCTTTAATAAAAACAATTCAGAACTTGACATTGTTATTTGACAAGTGTTACAAATGAAAAGGGAAACACAAGATGTTTAAGCTAACTTTAATTGAGACATAATTATGAAGTCTGCAGGTTGTTGAAACAAGACATTACATAGTGTCACTTAGTTCTAGCCAAATTTGTTTAACACAAGATGACCCTCAGTCAGGAAAATATGATGTTCTATCATTTGTATGTAAGGCATAAGTGACTGACATACATTGAATGAAATATGAACTCCGACTAATCTGTTAACCTGTGACCTTAACAATATTTTTTTGTAAATTACTGGGAATTGTTAAACTTTATATTTTTGATTCAATTAAAATACAGCAACGATTGTTTTCCTTCTGTCAATATCATTATCAAGTAGGGCCTATTAAGTACTTAGATGAGGCACAACAATTTATTTAAGGTTTTCAAAACTTGCAGTCTTGAGTAATAAACTGAAGTGGTATTAATTTTCATAGGCCTATTAATTTTAGTATTACTAGTACGAGAGTTTGGACCTTTAACATTTAGTGATCATCTGGCAAGTGTAGCACTGGCAGTTTTTTATTTTAAAAATAGATGTTACATTCTTACTCTAATAATAATAATAATAATATCGGCTCTTATATAGCGCAACTCCAAAGAATGTTCATTGTGCTTCACACTTTATTACCCCTGGTCACTGGGCCATTATTTCATTCCTAAAACCATCTCAGCTCCCTGGGGAGTATACAGCCTGTGCTGCCAAAGCGCACTAAGCTAAATCATTCACAAAAACCATCTCTGCCCTCACAGGTACCCATTTTACCCCTAGGTGAAGAGAAGCAATTATAGTTAAGTGTCTTGCTCAAGGACACAAATGTCATGACCGGGATTCGAACCCACACCCTGATGATTCAGCCACCAGAACTTGAGTCTGATGCTCTTAACCGCTCGGCCACGACACGCCAATTACAACTATATGAGTTACTCGAACTGACACTTTGGCTGGCCCCCTACTACAAACTACAAGCTACATGACCTACTTCATAATTCTAAATAAAGTAACAATAGGCTTATTTTTGTTATGACTTGCAATCATTTTATCAATCATTTATATGCAATATTTCAATTGCATCCCTTGAATCAATTAATAATATATAGTGAATTACCTCTGTTACGTAATCTGTCTGGCTCATAAACAGCTGGAATTCAGCATTACTTGCTTCATACACATCAAAGTAAAATGCTTTCAGAGTCCTTTCCCTGGCTGGACTTTCTCCATCAGCATAAATAATCGGTTCGTCTGTTCCCATGAGAAATGTTCCTCCATTTATGACAACCATTTGATTAGTTCTTGCGGAAAGAAAATCCCTCTCAGTAGTAGAGCTTGGTTGTGTCCCTTTGTCGTGGCTTTCTTCTTGCTGGTTCAAATTTGCTGTGTATTTGTTCGAAGCACTGGCCTTGTTGTTGCTATCGTCATTGTCGAGATCTTCATTTTCATGGCGTCGGTTAAGGGAAGAACAGCCACAATCTTTCCCTAATTCTTGATCTCCTTCTTTTGAATCGAGCTTCAGGGAATCACAAGTATTCTCCATTTCTCCATCTGATTCTGAATTGACAAATATTGCACAAATTATGAAAAACAATACAACAAAGGAGGGGAACGTAACTTTCCAGGGCAACATTTTAATAACGGTCCTAGTCCATCGGTGGGGGGCTGGATAGTGTGTGTGTCACGTCGTCTGCTATATTGATAGTAGTCTGAACACCTAGAAAAAAGTAATATTTACTTCATACTTCAAATGATTCAGAAAAGGGTACCAGACATAGTTAATTGATGGGTTGTTTATTTACAATTTGGGGAAAATAGAGGGCGCTAACTAAAAAAATGTAGTTCCTCGATCGATCTGGAGGATCGAGGAAGAGTCGTCACACGACTTCAAAGAGAAGAGGATATTTTGATTCGTTAATTATTTTGTACATTTTCATAAATTCTTGGGGGAAAAAAGTACAATAACTCTATGCCAAAGCACAATAACTTTATGCCACCTAGCAAAGTTGTCTAAACATATTTCTTAATCAGCTCGCTGTTTTTGTGTCTGTATTTAACAATTTTTATTTCATTTATACATCGTCAATCCTGTCAATTATCACGTACACATCGACCAACTCATCTGGAGATCACTGGATCCACTTTGGTTGGGCCCTTGGTGGATCGGCGGCTTTGTATAAAAATTAAATGTTATACACCCCATGGTAGAGTGCAATCCTTCCTCCATGGTAAAGATGGTTGCAGTTTCAATTTCATGTGTTAAATTATTTATTTATTTTGAATGAGAGACCAATATTGTGTATCGTTAACCAAAATGCACTTTTGTTAACAGAACAAAAGTACAATCTTTGGCTAAAGAAAGAATTTGACTATTTGGCAACACAAAAACAACTGAGGAGATGACCTGTTGATTTATAATATCATTCCGCAAGCAGCGCCGCCAGCGGATGTGTATAAATATTCGTGGGTGTTGCAGGGCACTTCCGCTCTCACACACACTGTACACACGACATGCAGCGTTAGTTTGTCATGGTTGTTGTTGCTGTAGTACGACATATGTACATTTTTGTTCCAGGGCACGGTGTTCTGCTGGATTAATTACGGATGTGTGCCTGTCATTTTTGTTTATGATTTTCATGTTTGTCTTCTGAAGCTGAAAAACATTTATTCATCAGGCTGATGGTCCTAACTCACCGAACACTTCGGATTAAATCAATTCCATCATTTTAATATCAGCCAGGCATTGACTGGGCAGCTACACAATTCGGCAAGTGGTGTCGTGTTGCATACCTTACTCTATGATGTAAGGTAAGGCCTTAAACAAAAATAATAACAAATGCACTTTTCATTCATTCTCAAACCATCAGTATTATTGTTAACTGTGCGTGAGTCATTACGACCAAACGTTTATACTGTTGACTGTTTGTGAAGGTTTGTCGTGTAGAGCTTTTATGCACTTTTCAACTTGTGACCCCGAGGCCGGGGGAATGGTGCATCATGATTTGGTTCACGGTCATGGGTAAACAAATTCTGACGTAGAGTCAGTCAAAATCCAACTTTGGTTAGTATAAAAAAGTCTGGTGTGTGGGTCATGGTCCGTCAATGTCCCTTTCATTTTGTCAAATGTTTTGCTTCACGAACGTCGGATTTTGTGTGTGACTGTAATTACAATGGGGGAATGGTATTAATAATGGTATATATTTGTAGTTTTAGTGTATTTATTAGACCCAGTAACTGGGGCGCTGTACTAATTTTTTGAAATTTTGTCTTTTATCTTTGGTACTAGTACGAAAGATAAAAGACAAAATTTCAAAAAATAAGTACATCGGGAATACTGGGTCTATGTATTTATGTGATTGATGGGATGATTAACCCTCCATGCGCAAAAAGATGTAGCCAGGGCAAGAAAATAATTGATTTATTTTCGGGTCCAGCAGGGCCCCAATGGATCAAGGCGACCTTTGCTGTCCATCACTTGCCAGCACACCCATACGTGAATGGTACAGTCCAAGCTGCGTGAGAAAGCCAACAACTTTTAAAAAAAAAATAAGAAAATTAAACATTGCAAAGCATATTTTTCCTACTCTTTCAAGGAATTTTCCGCTGTTGTCTAGCTTCTTTCCTGGTTGAAACAATTTTTAATTATTCAATTTTATGCTGTGCAAAATTACACATGTTCATACCATCACAAGGATGCAGTTGACATTTCCAACGTCTAAATTATTCATGTATACAGTTTGTGCAGTACACAATACAAGCATTATTCTTATGAATGATTACAATTTACATTAGGCCTGATGTAAAACACTCTCTTGTTTGCTAACAAGTTCATTTTTTTCGCCATCTTTGTTTGCTTTTGGGATTTTTGCCTCCACTTAACTGATACATATTTGCAAGGTATTATTTTTAATGCGATGTACAAATGAACGCTTCATTAATCTTGATTAAATCCAACTGAACCGCTAAAAAGTAACAGTGTTTCGTGTTTATTTTTTCAGTGAGTTTGCAATGTTACTATTGAGGCTGCATTGAATGTTAAGGTTGAAGTGCACCACCAGCCATGAGTGAGATGTCAGCAAGTTTTCTACATTTCGGAGACATAGTGTCTCTGTACGCTGAGGGGAGCGTCAATGGATTCATCAGTACTTTGGGGTAAGATACTATGTACATCTTGACTTAATCCGGGCAAATCTCCCACAAGACCACAGGAATTGTAGCTTTCTGCAGTGGAAAACAAGCCAATAATTTTGTAATTTCTCTTTATATTTTTCACTTGCCAGTACGTGGCATGTATGTAGCAATCTAGATGACTGAAATCAAGTTTATGAAGGTCCACTTTAAGAAAGTTATTAAAATCACTTAACTTGTTGGGTTATATGCGGTTATTGGCCCAATGCTGGATTGGACTGGGTCCAGTGAGTACAGGGCTTGGATTTTACACTGGACTGAATTTAAAATTCTGCATATTTTGTTTTAGGTCATACTCCAATTACTCATTTACCACACAGTTGTGTAACCTGACTGATATCCTTTTTTGACCTCTAATGTTCATCTCGGTCTTTTATCGCTCAGCCACAACCTGCCGGTTTTAAATAGCCCTTTTTAAAGGCAGAGTAAACTGTACACATTGCAAGAAAAAGGGTGCCAAAACAACGCATCCTGCACCTGGATAGTCTTGTCTTGATACAATTTGTAATACTTTGTTAAATACAAACAGCCAGTGCGCGCAGTAATTTGTCCAATCACAGTACAGTTCACACAAAAACTAACACAAAGTTCGGGCCAGCTGCCGTGGAAGCGTTGTCCTTCCGTGTTCCAATGGGGGCCACTCCAGTGCACCCGGAAGGGCTTTCCTTTACATGACATACAGAGCATACAGTTTGTGTTCGTTACAATATCAATATCTCTCTAGTTTCCAGTGCTCTTTACCAAATAAGTTTTTATGGTCACTCATTAGAGTTTTTAGTAGTTACCAAAGTATTAGTATACCCTCCCTTTACGACCTTAGTGCCACTCTTTTGTTCCCTTATTAAACACCCAACACTGTCCAATTGTTTTTACAATTAAATTTTGATTTGAAAAGTAGGATATTTGATAATTTAAGTTGCCCATTTTCTTTCAGTTTGGTTGATGACAGATGTGTGGTCCAACCTGATGTGGGTGACCTTAACAACCCACCAAAGAAGTTCAGAGGTCAGTGAACGATGTTATATTTGTACATGTACTATTATCATAGGATTAACTAACACAGGTTTTGTCTGTATTTACCCCCACACTAATCTTCATGGACTGTTTCATAAACACTAATCATTCACACACAATACAATTTTGTATGGCTTTGCTAGATACCAGAATTTTTGTAATATTAGTAACCTGGAATTGTAACGCAGCAACAGAAAATCTGAGATAAAAAATTATGACGCTGGCGTATAAGCGGCACCGTTATAAGACACACCGGGAAAGAGCCCGGTTTTCATATCACATGCAGAAAAGACGTTCATATTTTTCTGACATTTGTGACCTCCCTTTGCATTTTTTATGAAGTGGGACCATTCAGGGAGTTCTGGTTATTTTCCTATTTTCTGGATTTTGATACAAAAAAATGATAATAAAACACAATTTGCAAGATTTGGGTGTGATTGCTTTGGAAACAAATGACTTTCTTACATTGAAGTGGGTGTTTTTGCTATTAGTTACAGCTATTTTATTTTGTTTTCAAATGTGAGAATTTTTTTTAACACTGTGATGATTGCTGTATTATAAAGCTATTTTGTGCTTTAAGCAGCTCTATGAAGTTGGTCCCTGGGTTTGGTGCCCCTTGACTCTGTCGTTTTTCCACATGGTAGTTTGTGAGTCCTGTAGGCCCTGTTGTAAGTGTCAGGCTACAATAGTACAAGTTCCTTGAAACATGTTTGGCACAAATCTATTATGTTAGTGTGGTGCATGTACACAGTACATAGTTTACACTTTACAGATATTCATGGGGGTACATCTCTGACAAATGTAGGTTGCACAAAATAGCTGAATGCTGAACCTGGTGAAGCAATGAAGTGGTTGCGTTTCCACAGTGTTAAATTGGGTGGCTAGTGTGTTAAGCACTAGTTCTTACCAATGTGGCCCTGGCTCAATTCCCGGTTAAGGCCATCCTAGTAGAGTTGTGCGTTGGTTCTCTTGTATGCCTTGAGGGTTTTTCTCCAGGCCCTCCAGTTTTACCTCCCTCCGGGAAAAAAACCCAACTTTCAATCTTTGGCTGTGTATGTGGTCATGTTATGTAGGCTATGGGTTGATGTGGCTGGCTGCCTAAGGCGCCTTTGCATGCCTGCTGCTCGAACTGGTTGCAGCCGCGTCCTTCACAATTCAGCTTCTCAGCTGCAAGTAAGGATAATTAGCCTCCCAAATATTATTATTATTACAATAAAATGTATCTAGGCCTACTAGGTATTATGCCAAACGTGCAAACTATTGTGTACAAATGTTTTATTGTTTCATTTATAAATTACCTGGTTTACCCCCGCAAAGTGCATGTGCCTGT